>JAYEPQ010000005.1:35866657-35920356 GCA_036321105.1 Dracaena cambodiana
CTCATTCAAATATGATACTAAATACGCTTGAATAACACATATATTTTTACTACACATAAAACCAACTACTAGGATCGCATTTCAATTATAATAAATACAACTGAGCGCTACAAACTTCACAGGACCAAAAGAGAGTTATTTAGAAACAAATAGAAAATTCCACTATAACTGATTGGACCTTTTATAAATTATGGTAAATGTAGCATGTATAGTTGCACTGTGGGAAGATTTTGACACACTTTTATATACAATGAATAACAAATCAAGAAACTTGAAAGAGATATTAAAATGTGGCAAACCTATAGAAGAAGGACCTCAAAAAAACGCACTGCTAAATTCAATACCAACACACAAAAAGAGAACAAACAGGATCACGCAACTCACTGAACAGAGAAGAAAACTTTGGACTTTTTTAAGCATGCAAAAAAGCCACATTTTGCTAAAATGGGCAGAAAGGAGATCATGCAGAGAGTGCGTAGGTAAGAGACGACGATGATACCTCATAAAGTTCTAGAATGATGGATGCAAAGGGGATGGTAGCAGAACGTATAAAAATACCATATATCAGGATTATCAGAGGCTATCGAGTAGAACCCTTTTGCAGGATGGTGGCTGGGCAGAACTTGGAGAAGCGGAAGGGGATGATATGCCAAAAACACTAAGCAGGAATCGCCTCTCCTGAACAATGCAAAGGAGGAAACTATTAGCATCTTAAAAATGAAACTTGAATATGCGCATGCTCGAGTCTAAATCAAGTTTATAAAAACAAAGGTTAATTACAGTTAGACCCCCTGTAGTATTGGGGATATGCCACTTAACACCCCTGAAGTTTGAAACTCTCAAAAAATCCCCTGGACTTAGTTATTTTCACTCTCTTTTTTTACTAAAGTGGACTCTTGTCTCTCAAATTCCTATTCTACCATCATCTCTCCTTTTAACCAGCACACTTATTAAATAGAGAGATAATGGTAGAATAGGAATTTGAGAGATAAGAGTGCACTTTAATAAAAAATGAGAGTGAAAATAACTAAGTTCAGGGAGTTTTTTGAGAGTTTCAAATTTCAGAGTTGTTAAGTGACACATTCTCAATACTACAGGGGGTCTACATGTAATTAACCCTAAAAACAAAAGCAAACCAACTAAGCCTTTTTCTCATCAGTTCAGCTTGGCAGCAAACGGTCGAGCTGGGAAGGCTTCACATAAGATTTACAAAATCTTGCAACCAGCGAAACAAACTGACAATTAATCCTTTTAATTTTTGGTGTCAAATTCCCAGCCAGGAAGTCATGGTCAAGAGTGGGACTTGACTTAGAAAATGAATAAGGTCTAAAGTTAAACATGAATGAACGGCTAAAGACTGCAGTCACTAATTTGCATCCAACATTCTCCTTCGGATTGACCAAAACATGTGGTAGAGGCTTGACAAAAAATAAATTTGTGACACGGCTGTGCAGCATTGAAGGAATACTAGTATTTTTCTTCCTACTTATTCAGCTGGCACCCCACTATTCTACTTTTCAATCATAAAATTTTATCTTCTGTTACTGCGTGTTCTTGACTGCCCAACAACAAATGTTTGCCTTACCTTGCCCCAATTTTCTTTTCTAGTTAATGATTAAACAGGCAGATGAATTCTTCACAATGGCATTGATGTAATGATTTGTGTAATACATATGCATCTATATTAAGGCCTCTCCATAATGGGAGACTAAACTATGTAGAACTTAATAATATTATGTTTCATTATGTCAGTTTAATGGAACGCGAGGGTATAGAACCACCGTTTTAACTCAAAAAAAAAAAAAAAAAAAAAAAATGAATTGGCCCATCACCCTGGTAATCAAGGAACTAAGGTTAAAACTACAGTTAAATGTAAAACGCACAATGAAAAAAAAAATGGGAAGAAGAAGACTTAAGCTAAATGCAAAGAAACAAAAGGCCAACCAAAAGAGAGAATAGAATAAAGCCTAATCAGTTAACACAGTGCATGCAAATTTTTATTTAACAATCGGAGCATTCAATTTCAATTACTTACGCTTGCTGAAAATTTTGGGCTGGGAATTCCTTCTGCAAGGGATTTGAAAGAAGGTATTGTTTGATGTGGGGAGTCAAATTCCGGACATGCTACCATGCAAATATTTCTATCGATCTCTTTTGGTTCTTCTGAAGAGAAAGAGGAAGAGGCTCCAACTGCAGAAGAAACAATTAGTTATCTGCTATTCCTGTGAACAACTTAATTATTCAAATACGAAAAATTGAACCTTGTTTGAGATTATGGAAACTATATTTCAGATCTAAGAAATTGAACAATAATTTTTTTTTTTTTTGAGTAAAAGAAAGTGAACAATATTAATTGTGAGTTTTCACAAACATTGGTTACCTTTAGAAGTGCACATGCTTAGGCCCAACTCATGTTCTTCTCGGCAACTGACAATGGGTCTCCGATTTGATATTGTATCATCAGTCTGGTTATCATCATTTGCATGAACCTGAAGCACTTGAAATGCACCAGTACTGTACTCAGAACTGTCGTGAGACTCCTCGTGCGTATCAGGTTGCCTGCTAGATGGATTAGCCATCAATGCTTTTTAAATTACGATCTATCAATATGAAATTTACTGCATCTCTAATTACCTCCCGGCACAGCTGCTTGTTAAGCCTTCTATCAGGTCCTCGAAGTCATCTAGGAGAAAATCGACATCAAAAGTACTTGAAGCAGTGCCTGTCTCTCCATTCTGGATCAAGTGGTCCTGGAGCTCCTGAATAATCTAATCAACAGATATTATTAATACACTACTATGATCCCATACAGTTGAAGCTCTTGCTCTTGGGATTGCTCGTCTTTGTTACCTTCCAGGCATTTTCCAGAATCTCGCTGGTATTCATTGAATTAACCTTTAATGCAAGGGAACTGAGCAATTCTGCTCGTTGCAATAAGGCAGTCAGTTTTGGATCACCCTTCTTGAGAGAACTGTGTTCAGTCTTATTGTTTGATCCTGCACTCAACTCAAATTAGCGGATATGTCAATAACCGGATAACACTCAGTTGCAGACTATGAACTAACGGAAGAAGCAGAAGAACCAAATATGAGCTAAGTTCATACTATGATGTACTGCTGGCTTAGAGCTATGACTACTAATATTGTGAGCAAGCACAGCAAGAGGAGACCTCAACTGCACTTCTCCCTTCACATGTTGCGGAGACAATCTCTTATTTGGGCTGTGATTCTCTTTGTGATATAAGATCTGATACCTACCTTGCAGATATAAAAATATAGTCCATGAGCATACCAACATGTAAAATTTGTGACAAGCGCAGCTACATTGTAATTTTTTGAAAAAAATAAATATATTTTACAATAAAAAGTACCTCTGTACCTGATCTGTTTTATGGGTGGAGATGATTCTGCTCCCCTAGACATACAAGACTCAATCTGAATCCTGGCCCCCTTTCTTGAGTTAAACCGTGAGCCATCATTATCCTTTGTCAAAGCTTCGTTCTTTGCCCGTTTCTTGCAAAGTGTAGAAAAGCGATTCTTCACAGCATTATCTGTTCTGCATGAACATAAGAGGCATGCATTTTAATTCTGGTCATGTTTAGGAGAAACAGAAATGGGAATGCAAATTAGCTTATTGAGTGTAGATTCAGAAACAGAAATACGAAGGAGTTAATTACCTGCCTGAGACCACTTTTGCTATCTCAGTCCATCTGTTCCCAAATATTTTCTGAGCCTACACATCAGATTCATCTACATCAATGGATCAGTAATCGACCAGAATAAGAAAGGTCGACGCTTGAATGGATAGAGAGAGGTTCAGTACAAGAATAGCAGACTATATAAACCATTGATTTAGCACTTCCAATGAGAAAAACAACTTCTCCCATATATCCTAACAAGAGCAAGCAAAGTCTTTAGCAATGAACAGAAATGTCAAAGGTCGAATATCGATCAAACTCTAGAAATGGTTTACTATCCAATCCGATAAAACCCATCCCTTGTAACTCGAATCACCGTAGCAAGAAATCCTCATGTCTGAACTAGTCTAGGTCTTACTACCTTAACTGATTTTAAATAAGAAACTCTCATAAACTACCAATAATCTTCTTCTATTGAGAAGATACATACTAATATGGATACTAAATCAATGTGAAAAATACTCAGTCAACAAATTGCATCTAATTTTTTTTTTCATAAATAGTGGCATTGCTAGAAATATAAAGTCTCCAAATTACACTTAGCAAGTAATCCTCATGTCTGAACTAGTCTAGGTCTTACTACCTTAACTGATTTTAAATAAGAAACTCTCATAAACTACCAATAATCTTCTTCTATTGAGAAGATACTAATATGGATACTAAATCAATGTGAAAAATACAAAATGTCAGTCAACAAATTGCATCTAAATTTTTTTTTCATAAATAGTGGCATTGCTAGAAATATAAAGTCTCCAAATTACACTTCGTTAAGGTCTAAATCACCTCAAGAGCTTAACATTCCAAAACAAAAAATTAGTCCAATAAAAGTACCAATATCTTACCTCGCATAAGATCATGTCCTCTTCTGCTGACCAACCACCTTTCTTCCCCTCAGAATTCAGGTATGTGTACCATCTGCAATTTCACTAAAAATCATTTCAAATTAAAAGTTTAATTTTAGCCTTATCGAAGCTAAAATTCATGTGTACTTCATTTTAAAACTTCAAGTAATTCAATCTATATTTTTTCCAAATTCAACAACTTATTTATGCCTATGGGGGATTGAAATGCTAAAACCCCAATTAGTTTTGGGAGAGGAAAAAAAAAAAAGGAGCCTCCTTTATCTCTTTTGAAACCTCGGTTTTTGAGAACGTTACCTCCTTCGGCACTGCCTACTGGTCTTATCCTTGAATTGAGCTGCAATACTCGTCCAACTGAACCCAAACAAACATCATAAAAATCTCATCTTTTTTCACACTACTATCGAAAAAGAGAGAGCTTTAAGAACTTACTTATCAGTTCCAAGCGTAGTTATTTGCTCGCGAAGCAAATTATCCTCCTTCAAATTAAAAAATAAATAAATAAACTCGAGATGAAGTCATTGGTAGACTGAAAAATTCGACAGAATTCGGTAAAAAGAAAGAAAAATAAGACGAACCTCGGGAGTCCACGTGACGATGTGGCGGTCTTTCTTCACCTGCGGTGGTGGAGGAGCTCCCGCTGCCAATGCCGCCTTATCGGGTTCGGATCTCATCTCATCCATCGCCGCTCAGAGCCCCGCATGCTTCGCTGTCGGATCCGGTCGCTTACCCGCAGAAACCCTCAATCGATTGACAAGAAGAGGCTTCGGGCGAGGATAGCTCGGGTTCGAGAATGAATTTATTAGGGTTTTTCCGTGTTGTGGTGGGGCAAGCGCGAAAATGATGGAATTTGAACGTGAAGGGTGCAGCGACCACCGGTGAGCTTAACCGCCGAGCGATGTTCCCCACGACTGGAGTTTTACTGCGGAGTTGAAAGTGAGAAATATAAGTCACAATCAATTAAATTGAATATTTTACCGAATTTATTTATTTATTTTACTTGTTTCGCCTGTGGACTTGCGAGCAACGCGAAGATGGTGAGGTTGTTTATTGTTACCCGCTCGTCCTCCGGTCCGATGGGCATGGTCATGGATGCGGTGAGCTTACCGCATTAGGCGGGGGGCACGTGGACGATGAGGATTGGTGAGGTTTTGTGATGTGGGGACCTTCTGGTGCGTGCGGTGAGCGAAAGACGGCGGTCATCTGACTGCTTTTGAAAAGGGCAGGAAAAAGTCAAGGAAGGAAAAGGGCAGGTTCACATTTGCAATGAGATTTTTAGTTCTTTGCCATATTTGGTTGTAAAGATAAAAAACAAGCAAGCATAAAAAATCTCAAAAGTATATATACTATGAAATTTATCATAGATCTAAATTATTATGCGTAAACGATTAAAAATAGGGTAAAATCTTGAAAGGAGTTCAGTTCTAATAGTTCTAACTTGTCATTCTGATGAGCTCTTAGTTAAACTCCACAATTGATAAAGCTCCCATTTTTGAAAATTTCAAATGTTAAGTCACGGAAAATTCTATTCATGCACACCACTTTACTCAAGTTTCAACTTTTCATTCTTATAACCTCTTGGCTAAACTCCATAATTGAAAAAGCTCTTGTTTTTGAAAATTTCAAATGTTAAGTCACGGAAATTCAATTCACGCACACCACTTTGCCCAAGTTTTAACTTTTCATTCTTGTAACCTCTTAGCTAAACTACATAATTGAAAAAACTCCTATTTTTGAAAATTTCTAAGGTTAAGTCACGGAAAATTCTATTCATGCACATGGCTAAACTCCATAATTGAAAGAGCCCCTATTTTTGAAAATTTCAAAGGTTAAGTCACGGAAAATTCTATTCACGCACACTACTTTGCTTAAGTTTTAACTTTTCATTCTTGTAACCTCTTGGCTAAACTCCATAATTGAAAAAGCTCCTATTTTGAAAATTTCAAAGGTTAAGTCACAGAAAATTCTATTCGCACACACTACTTTGATCAAAACACCCACATTTGAAATTTTCAAAAATTTACGAATTTGCTATTATTTTTCTGACTAGCTTGATCTTTCACAATTCACTTGTTGGATATTAATACCCAATCTAATTGAATACCAATCGAATACTAATATCCGACCAAGTTTTATTTGGGTCCGATAGTAATACCTTACTATGATATGATGGAATTGAATGTAAAAGAAGAGAAGAAGTAATGGTTAGAATTGAAAATAAAAAAAAAGTGAGACTAGTGAGTAAAATGAGATAATTCAATATTAAAAGGAGCAAAATGGTGTGGGTGAACAGAATTTCCCTTAAATCACTCTCTTGATCTTTTTTATAAATCTTATATAAATTAATGGTATTATAATACTAATAGATATTAATATTTTATAACTCATTTATTTATTTATAACTCCTATGCAAATTTAATATTATTGTTATTACTTTTTTTTTTTTGCATATGTCAGCAACTCTTAAAATATAAAATAGGGGTATTTATAGATTAATCCCTTAAATCTTTATAAATTATAATTTAGTCCCCCAAATCTTCATATTTAGATTTAGTCCCTAAATCATCTAAGTTACTACAATTTAGTCCCTCTCCCTAACTTCCGTTAGCCCAGTTTATTTTTTGACCTGATTTTTTCATTTTACCCCTCTTTAATTTCTTTTTCCCTCTTCCTTCCCTCTTCCTCCTCTCATCTCTTCTCCTTCATTCTTCCTCCTCTCTTTTCCTTCATTCTTCCTCCTCTCTTCTCTTTTTCTCTTCCTCTTCTCTTCTCCTTTTCTTTAATGGGTTAATTAGCCTTCCCCCTTCTTCTTCTCTTCTATCTCTCCATTCTTCTCTTATTTTTCTTAATAGGAGTATTTAAGTCATTTCATTATTTTAAAAAGTAAAAATTAAATTCTGCCATTTGTTTGGACGGAAAAACTAACGGAGGGACTAAATTGCAGTAACTCAGAGGATTTGGGGGACTAAATCCTAAATATGAAGATTTGGGGGACTAAATCATAATTTATAAAGATTTAAGGGACAAATCTGTAAATACCCCTATAAAATAATTTCAATCATCCCTCGTCACAAACTTCAAAGTTTTGGTACAACGGGAGGACTTCAACATGATATCAGAATAATTCATGTTAAATTCATTTAATCGCTGTGTAAAATAAAAGTTTCTGTCCGTCCAAAATCGACGGATTTGGAATAATGCAAACAGTCAAAAGAGCAGTCTTCTCCTGTGTCCTGCACCCGTTCAGTCCTTGCCTCGTTTTTCCAAGTAGATTCTACTACTGGCCGCAAAAACAGTCCGAACGCAGCACCGAAAGCAGCAGAAACTAACAAAAGCACAACAATTACTCTCTCTCTCTCACTCACAGGGCCACCTGCCGCTGCCGCTGCCGCTGCTGCAGCCTGCAGGACATCTCATCTCGTTGGAATCCAATCCAAGGATATAACGACTCCTTCAATCCAAAACAGCACCATTAATCTTTTTACATATTTTCTAATCTCTCACTCTCATCACATAAAAGTATCATTCTTCAGAAAAAAAAAATAATAAATAAATAAATAATGCTATTTAGTTTTAAACAGTTTTAGCTGCGCAACCTAAAGATATATGTTATCCACTGCAAACACAAACAAAATTCGAACTTTCAAAATTTAAACGCTAGGAGTTGCGAGCTAACATCACCCAAAAAATGAAAATGGCACTTGCATTTCAATCGTTGACACAATTTTTTTTTTTTTTTTTGACTAAAGTAAACTGATTAGCGCGCTAAACTTCGAATTTGGAGCTCCTTTAGTGATAGTTTTGCATGAGTACTTGAGTTTGCAAATATACAGTATCCAGTCCAACCATGGAATAGACTATTTTAGTTATTCGTATTGCACCAAAATCTTAGTATATTTCTACGAAAATATGTTATTGGCGTTACAAGAGTCAGTAATCATAACTCGTCTTTTTGATTTTTGGGGAGGATTAATGCATAGCTAATTATAAACTATTTTAGTTATTAGTAGCATATTCTTATAAGAATATGTTGTCATCTTAAAGTTATGACACCAAGACTTCTATTAAAAATAAAAAGCGTATACAATGTGAGCAAGGAAAACAAGAAATTTCAAAGTAGCAAGGGTTCATTCTATGTTAAATCAAAGCTTGAAGAAAGCCAAATGCAAAAGTCAATTACTGCCTTCAATCTCTCTCTCTCTCTCTCTCTCTCTCTCTCTCTCTCTCTCTCTCTCTCTCTCTCTCTCTCTCTCTCTCTCTCTCTCTCTATATATATATATATATATATATATATATATTACTGTTACTGCCTTCAATCTCTCTCTCTCTCTCTATATATATATATTACTGTAGTTGAGCCACCAACTTAGGAAAAGTTACGTGAGCTAGTGGCAAAACTATAATGATCCAATTATTTTTCTTCAAATTTTTTTTACAATTACTATCTCTACATCCTTAATTTCTTTCGAATTAAATTCCATAAATTATGGAGTTTATTTACCCTTTCATCAAGTGCATACAAAATGTTTTATTCATTGAAAACCGTTAATTTTGTGTTAACTTGATGGAGGACCAAATCAAAACTAAAACCCAAAAATTGGATATGAGTGAACCCTAGGGGGTCGAAATCATAATCCAAAAGAAAATTTTTAAAAAGATTATTGGAGATAGTGGAAATGAACTGCAGCTCAGGTAACTTGCGTGAACTATCAGCTCATTTCCATTTTTCTCATATATATATATATATATATATATATATATATATATATATATATATATATATATATATATATATATATATATATATATATATATATATATATATATATATATATATATGAGAAAACGAAAAATTCACCGGCAGTGGAGGGAGTTCCTTTACCGTCACTTAGATGGCCCAATACAATTATTACACAAAGTACCACTTAAGGTAATAAATAAAAGAACTCTTTTAACCGTCTTTTGAGTGACGTCACATGTAATAATTGTATTGGGGCACCCGGTGAATTTCACCTTTACTCTCTCCCTCTCTCTCTCTATATATATATGTATCCCACATCATGGACTGGTGTGATGCAAGGGAAACCTAAACTTTGTTGGGGATCTAATTTTTGAAAATTGTGCAACCTTTTGAAGCAAACATCCTTTGCTCCTGATGAAAAGCAAAAGGAATTGGAATCCTATGCTCTCAATAATATTCATATTATCATGCTAAATGAATTTAGAACTTTACAAGCAATCCCCAACAAAGTTTAGGTATCCCTTGCATCACACCAGTCCATGATGTGGGATATATATATGGGGTATTTACAGATTTGTCCTTTACATCTTTATAAATTATGATTTAGTCCCCCAAATCTTCTAAGTTACTACAATTTAGTCTCTTCGTTAGTTTTTCCGTCCAAATAAATGGCAAAATTTAATTTTTACTTTTTTTAAATAATAAAATGACTTAAATACTCCTATGAAGGAAAATGGGGAAGAATAAAGAGATAGAAGAGAAGAAGAAGGGGGAAAGCTAATGAACCCAATAAAGAAAAAGAGAAGAGAGGAGGAAAAGGGAAGGAGAAGAGAGGAGGAAGAATGGAGAAAAGAAGAAGAGAGGAGGAAGAGGGAAGGAGAAGAGAGGAGAAAGAGGGAAGGAGGAATTAAGGAAGGATAAAATGGAAAAATCAGGTCAAAAAATAAATTGGGCTAACGAAGTTTGGGAGGGGACCAAATTATAGTAACTTAGAGAATTTGGGAAACTAAATACTAAATACGAAGATTTGGGGGACTAAATTATAATTTATAAAGCTGTAAGGGACAAATATGTAAATACCCCCACAATGGTAGCATACATGTGACCACTTGCAAATTATTTAGAGAAGAGTTTCAAAAGATACACTGCCAAATGATTGCTTGTAAAGTTCTAAATTCATTTAGCATGATAATAGTTATTCCTAAAACATAATTATAACATTGAATTATTTTAAAAAAAATCTTATAAAAAGGGAAATTAATCACACTCAATTTTTGAAAACATAATTATAGCTTCATCGATCTGTTCTAAGGAGAGCTTGCACAAATTTATACCTCAAAAAAGTAAATATCGTAAATTTTCATTGAAAATCTATCAAATTTAATCCTAAAGTAGATAAGAAGGTGAAGACTACGAACCAAAAAGAATTTAAAAAAAATAAAATAAAGTGGTCATTACTTTTTCGCTGCTAACTCACGTAACTCACCTAAACTATCGACTCATTCATATATATATATATATATATATATATATATATATATATATATATATATATATATAATTTTACTATAAATGAGCTGCTAACTAGAGAAATTTTCGTAAATTAGGGTCAAAAAATAGTGTTTCTATTATTTTATGCAAATTTTTCTATGATTATGATTTCTACCTCCTTAGCTTTTTGAGGATTATACGTTATGGGTTAAGGAATTCGTTTATCTTCAAATCAAAAAAATATAAGATATTGTAGTTACCAAAAACCGTTAAATTTTTTTATCTAGTTGATAGAAAAAAATTAAAATTAAAATCCAAAAAATTGGATATGGCTAATTCTTAGGGGTCGAGATCTTAATCCACTTGAAAATTTTAAAAAAAAATATTGGAGATGGTGAAAATAGACTGCAGTTTAGATAACTTATTTAAACTGTAAGCTCATATCCATTATTATCTTTATATAAATGTAATTGAATAGTTAGATGTTGGCTTCCGTTCACTTGTCCTTGATTAATTTATCTGCCAAGTGCATACCTCTCCTTGGGAGTTTCCAAAGGAGCACACTATTTTTCCTAGTGAGCCCACTATTTAGGATCACTTGAACCAAAAATATACTCGATAGTAGGTTCACTAGGAAAAGTGGTGTGGTCATTTGGAAACTCCCCCTCTCCTCTTATGTACACATACTGCATATGGTCTTTTTGGGCTCGGGCTGGGCTTGTGCCGAGCTCGGCTGAACTGCGCTCGGTTGGGCTGAGCATGGTGTGGGCTTTGCTTGGTCGGGCTCGGGCTCAATTTAGATCAAGTTGAAAGAAAAAAGAAGCGAAAACAAAAAAAATTAGCATTTAGAATTAGTGTTTTAGATTAGAAATTTGTGGGAGATTTAGATAAAATTTATGATGGATACTTGAAAGTATTTGAAGGAATTGGAATTAAAATAAATTGTAGAGAGAAGAAGATTCCTGGGTTTCTTCTAATTTGAGAGAAAATTTGAGAATTTTTATTCTTGGATGAATAGTGGCCCAATAGTTGTTATGTACACACCACTCGTCTTAGTGAACTCACCTCCGAAAATTTTAGAAGTTTTTAATTTATCATTTCTTTTTATGATTTTGTATTTTGTTCTGGTTAGGGACGAGTTTTCAAATGGTTTGAAAACCATTTAAAAATTAATCTCCGATTAAAACAGGTATGCTCACTAAGACTAGTGATGTGGTCATTTAGAAATTCCCCTTCGAGAAATATGTTGGTGGTCTAGTGAATTGACTTAGGTCGAAGTGTCGAACCGACTCAATTGGCTGAATTTTTCATGAGCTTTGCAATCTAGCTCATGGGAGACCAGACTGAGCACAAAAATTTCGAATGGACTAATTTCTAATCTAGATTTATTACTAATTTTTTTACCTATTTTTGAATTGCCTAAAAAAAGATCAATTTATAATAGGTTGTCTCTAAGAATTTCGAAATGAGCACACCATTGTTCTATATATACACTCCTAAAGTTGTAAAAAATTATAAATTTGTCACTTTATTTGTTAACATTTTCTTTTAATATGATCGGAAATTAATTGACGAATCCCAAACGGTTTGAAAACTTCAGGATCTAATCTTGTCTTAGAAAAAAAGTGTGTTTACTAAAACCAATAGTGTGCTCGTTTCGAAATTCCCGTCGTCTTTTGGGAAATTCTATTTGCACACGATATTTTACTCTTGACGTACGGTTTTAAAACTTATAAATAATTACAAGTTTGCTATTGTTTTTTTGGACTAAATTACCCTTATAAATTCCAAACTAAAACTTTTTAATTACGCCTCATCGTCTTCCTCCTCTATTTTCTCTCTAAAACCCTAAATGATTTTTTTAGTATTTAATAAAAACACATCCCCTGCAAAATCATCTATTTGATTTCTTGATCCCTTAAAATTTTTTACATTAACGTTCCTGAAAAGATTAGAAGAATTTTAAAATTTTCGATTTCACCGTGACAAGTGAAATTTGAGTTTGGAATTTGCATTTGAGTTTTCTTATGTAAATAGAAAATTCCAACATACAATTGGTGTCAGAGAATAAATCTAAGATACGATTTGAATTTTTTTTTAGATTTTATACGTATTTGTTTAAAATTTATCGTTAATTAGTTTTTTTTTTTGAGACTTCGCTTGCTGGTCGGGTATTAATACCCGACCAACACGTTTTTTGGTCCGGTATTAATACCCGACCAACACGTTTTTTGGTCAGGTATTAATACCCGACCAAAATATTTTTTCGCTAAATGGAATTGGACGGGTAAGGAGTTAGAGAAAAAGAGGAGGGATATTTTTGGAAAAAATTTTGGGCGCAGAAAGTAAAATGATAGTATTTCAAAATATGAGTTTGGTGTAAAGAGAAACCAGGGTGCCAAGAGTAAAATGGTGTGCGCAAATAGAATTTCCCTCTTCTTTTTGATAAGGCCTGGCCATGAAATGGACATAAACAGCCTCAGACGTTGGGTTTTTTAAAAGACAAAGAAAAAAAAAGAACCAAAATTAAAGAGAGTAGATTGGAGAGCCGGAGATAAAGATTAACTCGAGTTCTTGATTCCAAAAGTGTATGAACTCTGGTAAATTGAAATTTAATTCTCTGCATGCTTACGAGGTTGTATATTTAGAACCATGCTATGAGAAATTGAGGTCCAAGATAAAATTTTGAACTAGATCTAACTGAAGTAAATATTGCTTTTACTAGGGATCTCATTTGATCCTGTTATCTTTTCGAACTGCAAATTTTCTTATTAAAATAGGAGTTTTTACATATCGATTACTTACATCTTTAAAAATTAGATTTAAGTCCCTCATATCTTCATATTTTGATTTTAGTCTCCCAAATTCTTTAAATTACTTCACTTTAGACTAATTATTTTTTTGCCCGAATTTTTCATTATATCTCTGGAAATCCCTCTTTCTCTTCTTATTAGGTTCCCTCTTCATTCTTCTCTCCCAGTTAATATCTCTTTCTTCCTTCCTTCTTTTCTTTTTCTAACCCTATATCTCTCATTTTCCTTCTTTCTTTTTGGGGGGTTTTATTTTTTCTTTTTAACAGTTCAGTTGTTAAAGACATGTTAAATTTATTCATATATTTTTCAGTAATTACTTTCTCCTTGGTTAAAAAAAAGAAAGAATGGAGATGAATAGAAATTAACTGGGAGGGAAGAGAGAGAGGAGAAGAATGGAGAGAGAACTCAATAAGAAGAGGAAGAGATGAGGAAGAGAGAAATCAAGGGGTATAATAGAAAATTCGGACAAAAAATTTAACTAGCCTAACGGGGGAAATTCTATTTGCACCCGACATTTTACTCTTGAATCATGGTTTTAAAACTTATAAATATTTACAAGTTTGTAATTATTTTTTTGATTAAATTACTCTTATAAATTCAAAACTAAAACTTCTTAAAATTTGGAACTACGACTCATTGTCTTCCTCCTCTATTTTCTCTCTAAAACCCTAAATAATTTTTTTGGTATTTAATAAAAATACATCTCTTACAAAATCATCAATTTGATTTCTTGACCCCTTAAAATTGTTTACATTAACGTTTCTGAAAAGATTAAAAGAATTTTAAATTCTTTGATTTCACCGTGACAAGTAAAATTTGGATTTGGAATTTGAGTTTGAGTTTTCTTGTGCAAATAGAAAATTTCAATATGTAATTAGTGTCAGAACAAATTTAAGATACGATTTGAATTTTTTTTTAGGTTTTATGCATATTTGTTTGAAATTTATCGTTAATTAGTTTTCTTTTATGGGGGAGATTTCGTTTGCTGGTCGAGTTTTAATACACGACCAACACGTTTCTTGGTCGGGTATTAATATCCGTCCAAAATATTTGAGGAGGGGTATTTTGGAAAAAAATTTGGGTGCAGAGAGTAAAATGATAGTATTTCAAAATAGGAGTTTGGTGTAAAGAGCATTCAGGGTGCCAAGAGTAAAATGCAGTGCGCAAATAGAATTTCCCGCCTAACGGAAGTTACCCAGGGAGACTTAAGTAAAGTAACTTAAAGGATTTGGGGGACTAAAATCAAAATTTGAAGATTTCAAAAACTAAAGTCTAATTTTTAAATATGTAAAAACTCCATTAAAATATTGTATTAAAAATGAACTAACATATGACTTTCAATATGTAATGTGGCTAATATAATTAATTTATTATGTGACGTACATAGTTGATTTTAAAACAAGATTCTAGCAATTTTAATTTTGAAAACTTCTTTCAGAAGAAGCAAATGCCCTCTGTTTTTTAGTGTGCTAAATTCCAACAAGATTCTACGAATTTAGTTGGATATTGTATTTTTAAAGATTTGTTTTTATCTTATAATTTGTTATAAATATTTCTTATAATTTTAATTTTAGAAAAAGTGAGAGATGATGAATGAAATTAAGAGCATGTGATTTACTTTTATCAAATCTTTTCTCGAGTGATTCATGAGAAAGTGGTCGTGTGATTCGCCTGGGCGTGAGGTTCAAAAACCCTAATTTATCTCCCAAAACCCTAACTCTAATTTGTATTCCTATTTCACCACCACAAACCCTAAAATCCGTTTCTGTCCTACGTCAAATTTTTTGATTCGGTGATAACTAGCTGAAACAATCATAAATTGTGCTACTTTTCTAATCAAAAGACAGGAGAACACCTCTTCTTCCGAAATTACGGGGCCATTTTACCAAGTTCCTTCGACATGGTTCTCTCGATGCGCCCAAGTATACTCTATTTGTTCACTTGAGTCGATTTGTAGTACGGTCTCAATCCAAAGTTTTTTCCTAGATGTTTTAGCACGAGACCGACTATAAAGATCCTCAGGACGGTACACTATGCTCTCTCGCAATCCTACTCTAATTGAATAGACGTCTACTAGTGAAGAAGGAGAGTACTGAAAGGTGAAAGGAACAAGTGATGCGACACGGCTTGGGTTCGCATAAACTCTTGCTACCAACGGGGTAGAAACTATGCTTTCCGTATTAGTTTGAACATAGCTTGCACATATCACGTCGAGTCCCCGTTCCATCAGAAGCGAAATATCAAGAGGAGAGAGAGAATAAAAGTATAAATAGATGCAATTTTTAGTTTCAGTATCTTTCATATATGGACGGTGCCGAATAGCTTGCTCGCATACAGGTCACTCTAATGTCGTTCCTATTCTCACCAGTAGCCCAGTGAATTTCTATTTGAGCACACCAGTTTGTTCAGTAAGCCCACCTCTCAAAGTTCTAAAAAATTTCAAGCTTGCCATTTGAGTCTTTTACTTTGATCGGGAATTATTCAAATGATGAATCACCCTTAAGGAATACCTTTGGACTCAGAAGAGATTTACTTGTCTATATATTGTTTCGCATGTACTAGTTCCGGATCTTTCATATGGACTGTGCCGAATAGCTCGATCGCATACAAGTCACTCTAATATCATTCAAATTCTCCACAATTGCCAAGAGGAATTCTATCTGAGCACACCAGTTTACTCAGTGAGCCCACCTTTAAAGTTCTAAAAAAATCACAAGTTTACCATTTTCATTTTCTTTCGTAGCTCAACCATCGGAGATTAGTTCTCGAACGATATTAAACCTGCATGTACTAATTCTTGAACTTTGTGTTTTAATATCTTTCATATGGACAGTGCCGAATAGCTCGACCGTGTACATGCCACTCTAATATCATCCGTATTTTCCCCGATTGCCAAGGAAAATTCTATCGGAGTACACCAGTTTGCTCAGTGAGCCCATCTCTAAAAGTTTTAAAAAATTACAAGTTTGTCTTTTTTGTTTTGTGACTCAGTCTCCTGTTCTGATCAGAGATTAGTCTCCAAACGACGTTAAACTCATTCAAATACTAATCTCAAAACACTGTGAAAATCGTTTTGCAAATTAACTACCTACCACCAAGGTGGTGGGCGCTCATTGTGTAATCTGGCAAGCTCAAGAAGAATTTCCCAATTGCTAACCAAGCCACGATATGTACTTTTCAATAATGGAGGTATGGGTCCACACAAACACCAACATGCCTTCACATCACAGCTGGGCCCCACCACCACCCCCAAGTACAGTACCCTCCACATGCCTAAAGCTGATGCTGCACCATTTTAATTTTGAGTTGGCCTCCCCTCATTGTATGTGTCATGTGTGTACACAAGAACAACGAGAGGTGGAATTAGATGGAATCTTCACACAACAGAGATGACACCCAACAAACAAACACAGTTGGCAAACACATGCACTCACACTAATCATAAGCTTAACCATATACTTAGCTACCTAAAACAATCTTATCATTTTTAAATTATTCATTAAAGTATCATTTGTAGATATTTTCAAATTTTCAATTGGATTCGAAGCTGACTTTAATCTTTGTGTCATGTGCTTAAATCCCCCTGATTAATTAAGTATCTCCTCCACCTATCATTATTTACCTTTTAGGATCACTCTTACTAATGTCAGAACAATCTCACTTATATTAAATGACCATATCATGTTCTTAACTTACCACAAATCTTTGGTGCCTAACTTTTTTTTTAAAAATTTTTTTGACCCATATTTTAATTATTTTATGTTGTTTTGGTCATACATGGCAGTTAAGTGCTGCAATTAAAAGAAAAAAAAAAGAAGAAGCTTTTCATTGGAATATACTAAGTATAAATACATGATAGTTAATTTGCATTAGCCTTTAATTAATAATGACAAATCTCTTGGTTACCCTTCTAAGATCAACCATCATATTAAATATACTAATAGATATGTAGATTTAGGGTGACCATGATCCAGCTTGCATGCATTGATTTCTAAAGTAATGTGAACACAAATTTTGAGTCTTCGTAAAGTCTGAGGTATCGCGATCGCCATCCCCAAACTGTTCCAAACTTGAAAAAATTATGGGTTAGTGTTGTTAGAAAGCTGACTTCCAATTACTTCTCTTCTTTGTAGATTCTTCTGCAAAACCTCGCAAAACAAGGAGCAAACAATGCAAAGCAAAATAAGAATTAGGAAGGAATGTCGTAAATGAATATGAAAGAAAATTGCTTGAAAGTTGAAATGCAAACTTGTTTTTAATCATATCTCCTTCATCCTGAATCAGAATCTGACATATGACTAGTCAATTTGGAGATACTCGGACTAATTAATCTATTATGGCACTTGATGAAATCGATGAAATTCTGATCGATCACTGATGGGACATGAATATGATAAAGCAATGGATCGAGAAAATGGAAGAAAATGAAGAAATCGAGAATGTTCCGTTCATAAAATGACTGCGAAACCTGAGGAAATTTGTTTGGAGGCTATTTCAGTATTCTTCCTTTTCTGTTGAGCTGTGGTCCAAATACATATATTCTCATTCGTATACTTGTAACTCTAATTCTCAAATAGTGAAAATGTACTGACAGCATGGAGACGAATTATGTAAATTATTATTTTTATCTTTATTCTTTATCTCATGTGATTACAACTTAGATACACAATTCTTAACAAAATAAGCGTTAGGTACCTGCTACAATCGACCAATATTTAAAATTTTGCTTAAATTAACCATACTTTTTGATATGTTGACTAATTAACTAATGTCTTGATCAACAAACGCTCTGGATAATAGAAAGCTTGGTCAATTTGACTAATGGGGCACATAGTAGCTATCCATTAGCTGCAGGAAATTAATTTCACCTGCCACCTTTTGACTTTGCTAGTTGTATATGAACTGTAGATCATATATTAGGTTCCCAAGTCTTTAGGGCAAAAATGCAGGAAACTTGGACACCAATAAGGACTGGGAAATTCTATTTATGCACCACAAATTACTTTTAATGTACACATGTTATACTTTACACTAACCTTTTATTTTGAAACATCACAAATTTACAATCTACGTCCAACTTTCTTTTTTCTTTTTTTTTTTCAAATTTAATCCTCCATCCCTCTCCTACTTTCGTCTATCGTGACCTAAAATTTTCAAACTTTCCTCCTAACCCTACTCTGCTATATGCCTGTCTGCGTCACCACCTCCAACTGCGTTGCCACTCACTGCCTTCAAAACTACCCTCCGCCTCCAACCCAACTCTTTACTCCATGACCAATTCCCTCCTCTGTTCAGTGACTGACCACCGTGCTAACCAAAAAAAAAAAAAAAAAAAAGTAACAATAAATTGGAAATAAAAATGCATAAAAAAAACTAAGAATAATTTTAATTCATTTCTGATATTTGTCCTCAGACATCAATTGCACGTTAAATTTTTTCATTTACTTCTAAAAACTCTAACACTAATTTTGCTTGTCACGGTGAATTCGAAGAATTTAAAATTCTTCTTAACTTTTTGAGAAACGCGAATGTAAAATTATAGAGTCAGGAAATAATAAGTTTGTAAGAGATGTATTTTTTTTAAGATTTAAATAGTACAAACAAATATTTTTTTTAGGTTTTAAATAGAAAGCAAAGGAGGAAAACGATAACAACATATTAAGGTTTTTTTTTTAGAGATTTGGAATTTAAAAAAGCAACTTAATTAAAAAGAAAAATAATAAATTTATAATTATTTGCAAGTTTAAAATATGTGCGTCAAGAGTAAATTATCGTGCATAAATAAAATTTCCCACAAGTACTTGCTTGTTCATAAGTTGTTCTAATATATTGCTATGACGAGAATAGGCAGGTTGGAGGGTCCATTCTATTCAGAAGTTTGAATTTAAAAAATATTTTTTTATTTTTTATTTTTAAATAGTTTGGGCTAATGTTTGACTCTTGGATACCCATACAATCTCGCATGATCTTAGGTGGGGCCATGGATCCCAATTACTCACATTTGCTTAGCTAGCAAGTTGAGATTAGTGTACATTTACCCAATAGTATTGATCAGTTGCTTCCAAAAGCTTGCATTAAATTTTTTTTTTTTTTTTTTTTTTTTTTTTTTTTTTTTTTTGGGAATCCTAAGTTCTTTAGGAAGTACATGAAAGTATCAAACTTGTTTCTATGCCATTTTTTTTTCCTAAGGGCCTTCACGCATTAGATGCTTCTCACCATGAATTCTGCCTCTTTATGAATAAGATAAAGATGTTATTGCTGACGAAAAAAAATTGATAAGCAGTAATTTCACATTTGTCTCCATATCAGATAATTTTAACAAAATCTCAAATTATTTTTGATCCAGATTTGAGAATTTAAATCAAATCCAAACATACCAAGATGGAGATTTCAGATTGAGTCAAATTCAAATTAAATTTAGTCAAATATTTGAATAGAAAATTAGGAGGAGATTCTTCCAAATTTTCAATTAAATAGATTCTTGATCAAATCAGAGACTTTCAAATCCATTTAAAAAAGAAACAAATATTTACTCCTATCATCTACAACAAGATAGATTGAGTAATCACTTTTAGCCTATAAATAGGCATCAAGAGAGACTACCCGACACATTTGGAGAGAGCCAAGGTTATTTTATGTGCTCTCGAGCACATTCAAGAAAACGAGTCATTTAGTCAATTTTACGTGCTCCATCATGTCCAAGAAATCAAGCAATTTCCCATCACGTCATTTAGTAAAAAAGAGTGACAGTTTATAAATCTTCTTGCTTTGTTTTCTTATTTTCTTCTTCTTTTTATTGTAATTCGAAAATCGTTGTAATTAAGAGCAATAACAACAACAACAACAATAATAATAATAATAATAATAATAAAAGACAATTTCCACCAAAACAGTTATTTTCTTTATAAGCTTATGTGACTACGTGTGAAAGTCCAAATATTTTGCCGAGGCTTTCTCCGCAGCCTACGGGGTCACAATGAGCACACTTACATACCAAGGTATCATATTACAAATCAACAATCTAGTAGTTAGCCAATGAGCATTGCTCAAGTCGCACCACCCTTTTTCAATTTACGAAAAGTTTTGACTTTGACTCCTAAGAGAGACTCAATTTGATAATATTGTCAAAAAAATGTGTGTGTGAGTTTGAATTTAAACAAAAAAAACAACATAGTAATTAAATTAATACAAGAGCATGTAAAGCCCCCTGCTCGAAGCAGTCCCCTTGGGCAAAAAAAAAAGAGGAGGATATTTTAGTAATTTTCATATTTACTGGATTATAATTTCTATTTGCACACGGAAATTTACTCTGCACGCACTGTTTTAAAACTTGTACATAAATATAAGTTTGCCACTTATTTTTTTGACTAAATTACTCTTCGTTCTCATATATTTTTAATTCTATACTCATCTCATTACCATTCCTAAGACAGCTCTGCGAGTGACCTCACTGACCCTGACCTCTCCTTTGGCCCCACCAACCTCCTCATCCCCGGCCCCACCCGCATCCTCCCTTCTCCTCCCTCTACCTCCAACCCCCATCTCCCCATCCTCCTCCCCTTTACTGTCCGACTCCTCCTTCCCATGCCATAGTCCAGTGTCGTCGAGAAGAAGCGGTCGCGTGAGGCGGGCAAGAACAGGTGGAAGCTGACCGAGAGGAAGCGGGACAGGAAGAGGAAGAAGAGCGAGGATAAGGGGAGGTCTGACGAGCTGCCCCACTCCTCCTGGAATGATTCCGAAGGCGAGGAGGGGGTCCGTGAGCTCGAGCGAGAGGTGGACGATGGAGCAGTACGAGCGGGCAGAGCTAAAGGTGATTGAGGTGATGAGGGAGAAGGAGGCGGAGTTTGGGCGCCGGATCGCGGGGAGGTATATGTGGGAAGGGGCTAGGAAGCACATCGGTGATACTGGATTTTGGATCATTTGCTTAAGCACATGGCCGGAAAAATTGTAGGGGGAGTGGTGGTGGTGCTGTTGCTCAGCATGCTTCTGCTGCTTTAAAAAGAAAAGTTAAAATTGAAAAAAAATTTGGACGCAGAGATTAAAATGGTGATATTTTAAAATTGAGACTTAGTGTAAAGAGTAACAAGACGTCAAGAGTAAATTGCTGTGCTCAAATAGAATTTCCCCCCTAATATTTGTAATCTCATCATCATACTTGCAGTCCTAATTCTCAAAGTAGTAAAACTAGATTGGTGATGCTGGATGTAGTCTAAATTTAGAGACGAATCACATAAATCATTGCACTCATGTGTATGATCATTGTCCACTGTAAAGTGAATCCCTTTGGATTTGTCCAATGAATTTGATAGGAAATAAGAGGAAGTGAGAGGTGTAAAAATTTGGCTCGTTAAAAAAGTCCATGTGCTATTTAATCTCATAATTGGAATTTGGATTAGTGATCAGGAAGGATGAGTTATTTGAGTTTTCAATTTGATGAGATCACAAATTTCTAGCATAAACCTTTTCCCTCCTATTGTTTCACAAACAACTATGCACAATATATATATATATATATATATATATATATATATATATATATATATATATATATATATATATATATATATATATATATATATATATATATATATATATATATATATATATAAAATAGGTGCAATCCGCAATAACTGTTGGTTGTATCTCATATCCGTTAAGTATTCAGATGTTATTAAAAATCACAATAAGTCGTAGTTGGACTTGGTTCAGATAACTAATATTCTAATTGGTTTAGAATACCAATTAGATAATAATAGTGCTATTCTGATAGTATTTGTGTAGAAATACTATATATATATATATATATATATATATATGTGATATGAAAGATGTGATCTTACGTTTATTATAGGAGATGTGAGCCATATTAAGTTAGAAAGGTATAGAGATCATTATAACTTTACTTGTAACTTTTATTTCTTATAGTGAATATTTCTCATATTGTCCGTAGACGTAGGCCGAACTTGGTCGGCAGAACCACGTAATTCTTTGTATTTTTTTTTTGTTTATTGTTTTCCTATCTCGATAATTCTAACACATTGATCTCGTGGGATTTGCAAGATCGGATAGGAGTTGCAATTCCTAATAATCAGTATCAGAACATGGGGCATGTGCATTGGATTTCTGCAAAGTGGATACTGAGAACAACAAAGTTTCTCCAAGTTGCACGACCAATTGGGTATGAGCCAAAGTGGAGATTGTTGAATTTGTGTATCACATCCGTTGAATATTCAGATGTAATTAGAGATCACATTGTGTTGTCCCAGTTTGACTTGAGTCATATGACCACAATCCTAATTGGTTTAGAACACCAGTTACATGATGATAGTGCTATCCTGATAGGATTTAAATAATAGTACTATATATATATATATATATATATATATATATATATATATATATATATATATATATATATATATATATATATATATATATGATTTGAGAGATGTTGACTTAGGTTCATTGTGAGAGGTGAATTATACTGAGCTCGAGAGGTATAGAGATAATTGGATTTCTTGTAAATTTTATTTCTCATAATAAATATTTTTCCTCAAACTTGATTGGTCCAACCACGCAATTCTTTATTTTTTTTCCTTGTGTTTATGGTATTCATATCTCGATGATCTCGATGTACTAATCTCATGGGGTTTGTGAGATCAGATTGGAGTTGCGATTCCTTACAATAATGAGGGATAAAATCACGGAGCTTGGAGTGACAAAGTAACTAAGAGACTAAGAAGACTGTTTGATGGGGTTGTGATTTGCGAGTGCATTGGGGGAGTTTCCTAAGGAGCACACCACTTTTTCTAGTAAGCCCACTAGATAGTTCATGTTTTGTTCAGACTTTCAATCCGAACCGTTGGAAAGCGGTTCACTAGGAAAAATGGTGTGCCCCTTTAGAAACTCCCGTGCATTGGCCCTACTAGCACTAATTTGTTAAGTCCTTGTTCTTTCTTTGAATCTCTGTGGTGGCAACATCGTATGTGCTTCATGAGGTGTAAACCTCTCAAATTTCATCTAAGCATGACTTTTTCTTGCATGCAGAAAATATCTACTATTGTTGACTAGAAGTAGTCGAAAATTGCTCTACCCAAAAAAAAAAAAAAAAAAAAAAAAGGTAAATAAAGAAGATAAAGATCCTGTGAGACTTAGACAATGCTACCGCTCTCTCTACATATAGTTTCATATATACATATATACGTGTGTGTATGAGTCGTCCACTCATGTAAATTATGTGCGTGATATCCTATTTTTACTATTTCTAATATTTTTTTAATTATAATCTCAATCCGAATTTCTTGGCTTTTGTTTTGATTTTGATGGAACTATTTCTAATATTTTTTTTAATTATAATCTCAATCCGAATTTCTTGGCTTTTGTTTTGATTTTATCTTACATCAAGAATACATAAAATTAACGATTTTCGATAAAATATAATACTTTGTAACCACTTGACGAAAGAGTAAATAAACTTCAAAATCCATAAAATCTGATCCTAAAGAGATAGAGATCATGAACCAAAAAAAATTGAAAAAAAAAAAAGTAGGATCATTACATTTTTGTCGTTGACTCACGTGGCCCATATGCAGCTTGGATGGAAACTATAATCAATCTATAAGAACCCTAGAGCTTGTGAGCATGAAGCCACACAATATGACGCTAGGATTTAGTTCTACATTGAAATGATTGATACTATATGGTTGAATATATGTTTAAGCTCATGACTCATATTAGTATTTTTGTTAGTTTTTAGCTATTTATGTGTATATAACAAACAAAATCCACCACTTTTAAATACACTTAAATAACTCAATTCTAATAACAGGTTTGGCTTATTATTCTCCATTAAGGATCAAATTCAATCAAATAATTAGGCAAAAATCACAAAGAAAAACCGAATTTACACCAAATTAAAATAAAATCACTAAAATAGCCTCGCTCTTGAGTTACTTGCGTTTTAGGAAAACCATATATATATATATATATATATATATATATATATATATATATATATATATATATATATATATATATATATATATATATATATATATATATATATTAGTTAAATTCACAAATATACATATTTTTTGTAAAATTATTCAAATTGAGTCTCCACTGGAAATATTAGTCAAACTCACATATACACATATATTTTTTGCAATATTATCCAACTTGAGTTTCTACCAGGAGTCGAATTCAGAACCTCTCGCAAATTGGAGATACCAGAGCCAAGGCTTATTTGCGATTTAGGGAAAAAAAAAATATATCGCTTCTAAATAGCATTGTTTGCGACTCAGCCAAGCATAACTAATTTTCTAAAGGATTAATTACATTCAGACCCTCTGTAGTATTGGAAATGTATAACTTATCACCCCTAAAGTTTGAAACTTTCACTTAGACCCCATGAACTATCTAAATCATCGTGTTTTAATTACACTCAGACCTCTTGGTCCAAGAAGTCTAACTGAAAGTTTTAAATTTTAGGGGTGATAAGTTATACACCTCTCATACTATAAGGGTTCTGAGTGTAATTAACCCTTTCCTAAAATAAGCCTTTTTTTAATACCCCAAACACCAAATTTTAACTTAAAATTAATTGCCGCATTATAAAATATTTGACAAATAAGTTAATCGTTCTTAGATTCCAATGTTATTGGAGTAAAAAAAAAAAAAAAAAAAATCAACAATAATTTTTACCTGTCTTGTCAATTGATAAAGAATCAAATCTTTTCGGGAAAAAAAATGCCAAATAAAAGCTAGGATACATGCATGTGAATTTTACATAAAAACTAGGATGTGTGAATTTTGCATGACCCTCAAGGATAGAGGGAAATTCTTAATGCGCACCACCCTTTACTTAGTGAGCACTACATCAGATGGTAAAGTGATGAGCAGCATGTCAAGTGGGGTGCGCTTTTAGATTTCCTAAGGATTGATGATGTAAACTGAATCTCTCACTCTCTCTCTCTCTGATTGCTGATGAATACATCCATTGCAGCAGTGGCGTCAAGTGTGGGAACAAGAGAGAGGACTAATAGGATATATAGTGGGTGACAGTAGGTCACATGGCATTTCTTATCTTGAAAGCAAGACTTCTTTCTTTTTGTGAGGCCATAGATGGGGAGGGGGGTATAGTACCGGTGTGTGGGGGTGCCCTTTGTCAGCAATGGTATTTTTCTAATACCCAAAAATCAAGGACAGCGCCCTTTCCAAACACACCCCTTGTCTTCTTTCCCCCTCCCATGTCCCCCCCCCCCCCCCCCATTGCCACAGGAACTTCAGCATTAGAAAACAAAGGGAGTATTTGACTACATATATGTACCTTAAATATTTAAAAATTAAAATTTAGTCTCATATTTAGAATTTAGTTCTCCAAATCTTTTAAGTTATTACAATTTAGTCTTCTGAAACTAAAAGAACGATTGACTAAACTGTAGTAACTTAAAAGGATGCGGATGACTAAATTCTAAATATGAAGATTTGAAGGGACTAAATTCTGATTTTTAAATATGTAAAAACACCTAAACAAAAATAATAGTATCTTCAATTATAATCCTTTTGTGATGTAAAATACATGCATTTCGATTAATATCGTATTCTATAGTTATGATTCTCGCAGACATGCCTTTTCATTCCATCGAAAATCAATTTTATGGTATACACGTTTATGACCTTCTCTTGTATGTCTTGTATAGGGATGGTAATGGATAGTCCATAGTCGATTTTTAGTAAGTTCTATATAAAATTTGAATTAAAAATAAATTTTTTATTTTTTCAATTCAAAATTTTATATAGAGATAGTAAAAAATTGGTCTGTGAACGCGTCCATTATCACTCCTGACCTTGCAGTCATGATTCGTATTGGTTTAGTGATAGAAAGTTAAGGGCGAAGATACTTTCATTGTTCTATAATAAAAAAAAAAAGAGCTCAAAAGTGTAGAAAGAAAGACCCTTCTCTTGTTTAACCAATTCTCTCTCTCTCTCTCTCTAAAAAAACCAATTTGTCATGCAATGAGAATCTTACAGGACACTTTGCGTGCAGCATGCCATTGTGGACTCTAGCTAGGTTAGAAAATGTGGGAGTTGATTATAGATGTATTTCATGACTTCTTTTTTAATTTTGATTCTGATGACATGATTAATGCAAACACACATGTCACAGTTTTTTTTTTTTTTTCTCACTCGGGGGCCTGTGATATGACTAGCTACCCGAAGATATCAATGACTACCTATAATTAGTCATTCACCGGTATAGTCACCAATCAATAGTCACCAATCAACTTTACGAATGCCAAGAAAGAAAAAAAAAAAATCGTCACTCCTATATTTATTTCTTAAAGAAGCACATAAATAATGACTCAGCTCAATTACATTCAGATATATCTGAAAATAAATTTACTGCAGGACTGGTTACATGTATTCAAGTTTAAGTGCAAAGGTTAAATATAAACAAGAATTAATGTTTGTGTTCTTACTGATTTTTTTGATTTTTTTGAATTTATAAGGACAATTAATAGGTAGATTTTGTATAGACACAAGGATATATGCAAAGAGAGACTGACTGAACCTTTATTTTCATGGCCATGCGTGCGATCTACCAATGTCTATGACTAAACTTAGTTTCAACTCATAATATTATTTCACATATTTAGCAATATAGGAATAAATAAAAAGGAAACCAAATAATAATAATAATAATAATGACATGGGTGTAATTCAATAAAATTCTACAAGGCATCAAGTACTACTTTATTGCCCTAGTACCTTCATCAACTGAATCAATCCTGCACTGGCACCACGCTTAGCTCTTCTTCATCATCTTCGTTCAATTCATCGATCGGTAGCCAATATGCGCGTTACTGTCCGATTGAATTTCTCATCGTTCTTCTAAAAATTCTCTTGGAGAAGCAGAAATGGATCGATCGGTTGCACAATGTGTGAACTAATGGAAATTATTGTGATCGGACCACGGCCAGAAGGCGGATTGATCGTCCATACCGCATAGCAAGTTACTCAAGTTCTCGTCGTGGACACCACCGTTGTGCTCGATTTTCGGGCTTTGGAGGTCTGGCCTGTTGGGGCCTTGGAGGAGCTGCACCATTGTTGTACCTGAGGGTGGCCTAATTATTGAGGGGAAGAAGGGGATGCCTTGGTGAGGATTGTTCAGATTTGGGCTCTCAATTGCTGGTGGTGTTCTTGATATGTCCAAGTTGACCTCTGAGCTGTTCTCGCTCCTGTTGCTGCAAGATCCTTCAGTTTCTTTGTTCAGATTGATCAGCTCTGATGTCTCCCTACCTTTAAGTGCCAAGATCTGCACAAAGATTTCAAAATAATGCATACATCAAACCATCATAGTACTGCCCCTATGATTGAAACCATCAAGAGCAAAAGATCTGAAACAATAAATTTGATCACTCTGGCTATTTACTGAATGGGACATCTTCACTGAAATAGACACTTGTCTGAATAAACCAAAAACATGATAACTGCCTACTCTGATGTGAATTTGAACTTGATGGTATCAAATTCTTCAACATTCGATGTGAAGAGTAATTAAATTAAATAAAGAAATAAAAAAAAGGTGGGTGAAATTATTGAACCAATCATTAGAACTAACACCATCTTTCTCAAAAGACTCAAAGCCATCAAACAATCAAATCTAACAAGCCCTGAAATCAAAGATGATCTCACACAGTACAGTGCACCCAAAAAAAAAAAAAAATTTAAAAAATTAAAAATTACCTCAGCTTGTAGCTTCTTGTTGTGGGCTTGGAGAGCCTCGTTCTCTGATCTGATGGCCTCAAACTGGCTCTTGAGCACATCGTAGTCCTTCTCCAGCTGCTTGGTCTTCCACCTCGCCCGCCGGTTCTGGAACCAGATCGCGACCTGCCTCGGCTGCAGCCCGAGCGCGCGGGCCAGCTGCATTTTCCTCTCGGGCTCCAGCTTGTTCCCGATCTCGAAGTTCTTCTCCAGTGTCCTCACCTGCTCTATGTTGAGCCTCCTCTTCTTCTCCCCCGCCTGCGAGCAGTCGTCCGACAGGTCGTCCTCCGCCCCCATCTCCTCGCACGGATCGATCCCCGAGAACGACATCGACCTCTTGCCCAGCATTGCGGCCACTCCTACAAGTTGAAAGATTCTAAGTGCGTGGTGTTGTAAAAATGTTACGCATATATATGGATAGATCGATGATTACCTCGGAATTCTTGAGGATTGGATGGGAGAAGGGAGGAGAGGGGATTGGTGGGCTGCTGGTGCTGCTGCTGGTGATCTTCTACCTCATGAGGGGTTTGGATTTGTAGAAGGAAGTTTGGGGGGAAGAAGGGGGAAGAGGAGGCCATGCCATTGCAAGCCATTTGGTCTAGATTGAGCATTTGATGTGGGTCAAGAAAGCCAATATGTTGAAAGGGAAATATGTATGAGAGAGAGAGAGAGAGAGAGAGAGAGAGAGAGGTGAGGGTGGAGGGAGTGCTGATGGCAATATAAGAGGGGGGTATGAGAGAGGAGCAGGAGATAAGAAAAAAATGAATCATAATATTGAAAGGAATAACAAGGGAGCTAATTGGGGGCATTTAGAAGCAGAAATTTACAGTAGTTGGTCACTAGAATTTTTTTTTATTTTTTTTATTTAGTTTTCTTAACTGATGGATACATGCAACAGATGTGGGTAAATTTCCATTTAACTTTTTAATTAATATAGTCAAGTTTAGTACACTTACAAGAAAGCACCACTCTGGACTTGGATCCAATGAGTTGCTTGTCTTCATTGGAGTGCTTCACTATCAATTTCAAATCTCAATATTGTAGAGAATATTGGAATGCAGCAAGAAGAAAAGCAAGAAAAAAGAAAAAGAAAAAAAAACAGTTGTTAGGTTTGTATCTTGCATCCGTTAAGTGTCTAGATGGTTAATATTCTAAATGGTTTTAAATGCAACTTAGATGATGATAGTGTAATCCTTATCGTGATCGAGTTTGAATTGTAGCACTATATGTATCTTTTGTTTGTTAGATTAGAGAAAGAGACTTTTGTTTATTGTGATAGAATACAATTATTGTGAGTTAGAGATGTAGAGAAATAATTGGATCTTTCTTGTAAGTTTATTCTCACAAAATAAATCTTTCTCATTATTGCTTTGTTGATGTAAGTTGAACTTGATTGATCGAACCAAATTAATTTCTTATGTTTTTCTCGTATCCATTAAGCATCTAGTTAACTAGTATTTCTTGGAGGTAAAAATTTTTAAATAAAGAAAATATGGCAAATAGCTCGCAGAATGCGAAGTTATTAATTAGTTTTGCGCGGTAGAATCTTAACTTCGCGTGGATAAGTAAAACGCGAAGCTAAAGTCTTAGTTCTGTGTCCAGATTATTTAACTCCGTGTGGACAGATCTCAGAATCTTTAATTGATTGTGATTGAGATTTGTGATTATCTAATACCCGAATCGAGTCCAATCAGAATTCAAATTCAAGATATTTAAATCAAAAGCAAATATTTGATTAGAATCCATGATAAATATAAAAACCTTCTATTTCTATTCCTAAGAGAACTCTCATAACAAACTAAAGTGTATAAATAGCCTCTTTGAGTAGACTTTAGGGATCTTTTGGCAATTCAAATTATGCGAGAGAGCTTTGAAGCCTTGGAGATCTTTTTGGAGTTCAAGTTACGCGCGAAAGTTTTGAATTCAGTAGAAAGAGAGAGAGTTAGGGCCGGCCATCATCTTCTTCGAAGAGAGATCTTCATGTCAGATCGTCAACATATTCTACTAGTTAGAGCCCATCGCCATATTAAAATCCACTTTTATTGTAAAAGAGAGCAATTAAATATAAATATTCTCTTTTGTTTTTTTATTGTTCATCTTTCGTTATAATCAAAGTATCAATGGAAGAAAGTAAGAATTTTACGGAGAACATACTGATGACCACAATGAGAGACGTCTCTTTTTCAGAACAAGAGATCGTGACGCAATCCGACGTAAATAAAATTGGATCGGTTATGGATATGCTCGTCGTTGAGATCGACCAACAAAAGTATAAAGATTATCTCTCCTCTGAATCAGGTAATCTGACTGAAATGCAACGCTATCGTTGCATGGTCTCTAAAACCCGTAAATCGGGTAATAAGCGTTAATCGAGAGTTCTTTGAGTCCGTGGTTATAGACCCGTCGTTTGAGCGAAAAACCCTAAGAGAGGATGATTTTCCTACTGTCGAAGAGGGCCAAGAGTCTGGCCTCACCAGAACACAACTCCATAATCAGAATCATCGAGTAAGACGGAGAGCCCTCAAAGCCCACGTAAAATGCGAGGCAGAGACAGAACGCGAGATTACACCTTGCGAACTGACTTGTATTAATCGCAAGACCATTAAAAATCGCGTAAAACGCGAAGCTAACTGTATGCCAGCATTTGTAGAAGTCTCTCTACGCGAGGCTCAGATCGTGGACATGAAACAAGAAAAATTGACAACACATGCGTGGCTAATCTCAGAGGCCAGCCAGCATGTGGAAAAGTCTTCCCATGCGAGGTTATCAAACTTAAACAAAAACTTGATCTAAGCGTTAAACGTACAACCAAGAATTCTTACGTAAATTATGAGGTTATGCTAGCGAGCAATGATACTTCCCCATGCAAGGGTAAATAGCCAATAGAAGTTAAATTTCTTAAAAAATGTCAAGTCAGTATAAAACGCGAGGCTAGTATACGCAAAGTTATGGTTCAGCCTCGTATGGAAGCTTTGAAATGCGAAACTAACACCCAGTTCCGCGTAAAATGGTAAGTATACAGAATTTAGACTTATAAGCAATCTGTCGAGCAGCGGTATGATGCCACTGACCTTAGAGAATTTCAACAGGCGCCTGGGTTTCTGCGACAACCGAGTGGGCCCCACGCCCAAAATATAACTGAAAAATCTTCATCTTCTAAAATCCTTGATCTCAGAGATTATTTGACAAATAAAAAGAAAAAGACTCAAATTTTGACGTGTCATTGTGAACAAATAATATCAGCTGTGTTGAATAATTGATGTTGTATTAAGGAAAGAGTATCTGTATTTAATAAAATAACTGAGTCTGAACAAAATACTCCAAATAGGAGAAAAAGTAGTCTAAAGTACAAAATTAAGGAGAAAGAATTAAAGGTAGTGACCTCAAGCAGGGTGAGCAAAGGTAAGAAAATCTAGAAAAAAGACTGGGGGTCAGATGCAGACAATGTGGAACCTCATCATTTTACCCGACTCAAGTCAGATGTTATCGTTTCACAAAATTATAAGAAACTTGCAGCGGGCTCATACGACTATGACAACGACAATTCAGCAATAGCTTCTTTGTAGTCATATACTTCTTCCTGACCAAAAAAATTGGCGTCGCACGTGGTGGATAAGTCCGATGACGCGATCAGAGGTTTGAAGCCGAAGAGCAAATGATTCGAGATCAACAAAAAACTATTGATGATCTCAAGGCAATACTCTCGAAAGTGGTCGAAAATACTCAGAAGATAGTCAAAAATAAGGCTAAAACCTCCTTCTCGGAACCACCACCTAAGACAAATGAGGAAAAAGAAAATAAATAAGAAAAAGCTTATTTAGTGCATGAAGACGACAAGTTTTCCTTCCATGATCCTCATGAAGAGAAGATAGAGAAGCTGTAGAGGCAACATGATGCATTGATGCATAAAAAAGAGCTGAAAAAATTGGGGGTTTCAAGACCATACCCGCTTGAGTGGGATTTCGCCTCTTATGCCGAAAAATACAAACCCTTCGAATTAGAATCATATGATGGGAAATGGTCCCCAAGTCAGCACATATATTATTTCTTGTAGCAGGCGGGTCATTTAATGGAAAACGATTCCATAATGACCAAAGTATTCGTGAGTACCCTGTGAGGGCTTACTTTTACATGGTTCATGCAGTTATCTCCGGAAACAATTAATACTTGGTATGATGTGGAGTCTTGGCACGTTTCTTTCAGGATAATACCGAGATATCGGTTCATTCTCTCCTTACAACGAAACAAGGAGAAGAAGAAACAGTAAAAAATTTTATAGAACGCTTCAGGAAAAAATCTGTGCAATGTCGACATGGTATGACCCAAGAAACACTAGTGGAAACCTGCAAACATAATTTCAAGACCAGCGTACTGATAAGAATAGTAGCTGTATGTCCAAAACGTGGAAGGACTTGCTGAAGTAAGGAGAGCAGACACAAGATATAATCCGCTGGATTGAGGAATCTTATGGTACGAGAAACTCTATAAATAACAGGTCATATTCACAGAATCCTAAAAATAAAGGGAAGGTTGTGATTACGTCAGTTGCAGATCCGAATCCAAGACCTCAAAATCCAAGAGGCGCATGATCTGATAGGACTTGTTCATTCAAGACGGAGCAGATAGAGACACTCTTTTTCACTTCCTCAATAAAAAAGGAATGTTAAAGTTTCCTAAGAATCGGAAGCCAAGAGATGTAGGAAAGACCAACGATCCTAATTATTATTTGTTCCACCAAAATATTAGGCATTCAACCAAGGATTGCTACCCTTTCAAGAATCGAATCCAAGTATTGATAGAAACCGGTGTCCTCCAGCTTAAAGAAGAGCAAAAAAAAGTTTATGCGAATATAGCAACTCTGGTCATAGGAACCAATGAGTTTCATGCCAAAGCGATCATGTACCAATAGAAAAGCCGATGTTAATTAACCATGATTCCCATAAAATGAAGCAGAAGGGGCTCTTTTCCGTTTCTATCAAAAAAGGAGAAACCATGGGGGTAAAACGTGAATTGTCCAATACTGTTAAAACAAAGGAAAAAAAACAAGTTTCTTGACAACCTATCATGCTAGGGGATAAGTCTTGAACTGCTTTCGCTAAAATTTCAGGCATGTGCAATTAAGCACCTTTACCGAATTTCTTGATGTTAATCTGATAACCAAATTGAAAATCCAAAGTATTTCAAAATTTACTAAGTCATAAGCCATTTTGAAAATTTTGGAGGGGGTCCTGTTAGAGGTAAAAATGTCTAAATAAAAAAATATGGCAAATACCTGGCAGAATGCGAAGCTATAATTAATTAGCTTCACACGGTAGAAGTTAACTTCGCGTGGATAAGTAAAATGCGAAACTAAAGTCTTAGCTTTGCGTTTAGATTATTTAATTCCGCGTGGGCAAATCTCAGAATCTTTAATTGATTGTGATTGAGATTTGGAATTATCTAATATCCAAATTGAGTCCAATCAAAATTCAAATTCAAGAGATTTAAATCAAAATCAAATATTTGATTAGAATCATTGATTAATACAAAGACCTTCTATTTATATTCCTAAGGAAACTCTCATAACCAACTAAAGTTTATAAATAGTCTCTTTGAGGAGACTTTAGGGGTCTTTTGGTAATTCAAGTTACACGAGAGATCCTTGAAGTCTTGGAGATCTTTTTGGAGTTCAAGTTACGCGCGAGAGTCTTGAATTCAGCAATAAGAGAGAAGGTAGGGATGGTCATCATCTTCTTCAAAAAGAGATCTTCACGTCGGATCATCAACAGGCTCTACTAGTTAGATCCCATCGCTATATTAGAATCCACTTTTTATTGTAAAAGAGAGCGATAAATTATAAATCCTCTCATTTTTTTTATTATTTCTCTTTCGTTGTAATCAAAGTAATCAATAGGATAAAGCAAGATTTTTGCGGAGAACAATATTATCTTGGTTTGGAACAATATTTAGATGATGATAGTGCCATCTGATCGGGTTGAATTGTAACAATGTGTATATCTTTTGTATATTAGATTGGAAAAAAAGAATTTTGTTTATTATGAGAGAAGAGAGCTATGAAAAGTTAGAGAGGTTGATAAATAATTGGATCTTTTTTATAAAATTATTTTCACATAGTAAATCTTTCTCATTGTTAGTCCGTGGATGTCGATCAAACTTTGATCAGTTAAACTATGTTAATTTTCTTGCATTTTTTTCTTGAGATTTACTTTGTTATTTCATCTCGTTTGCTTGATATGTTGATCTCGTGATATTTTCACATTGGATTAGGACACTCAATCCCCAACAGAGTTATTGATTACAGGTCGCATGATGTAAGAGTTTATACTATCAATGAAACAGAAAGCCCTATCTCCTTGAAGATTTTATGACAAGTCTCCTTCTCTCGTCCGAAACAAATATCAAATGAACAATAAAAACATCAATTTCTGATGGAAAAGCTGCCTAAATGATAATTATAATGATCACAAACTAATGTCGCAGCAATTTCCGACCAGTTAGTTAACTAATCATCGATAACGATAGAAGCCATCATTAGGAGCTTTTCATATGATAGGAATGCTCATGCATTTATCTCGGGATCAGCCTCATGATATTGGTTAATGAATAGATGATTAGTGAAGCAATCTCGATTTGCGCGTTAATTAAGCATGTAAAAGTGATTTATAAAATAATTAACCCCGATTCCTTGTGGAGAGTGGGTGGAATATACGTACAAAGCTAGCTTGATTAAGATATTATGAAGGGACTAATTGCATTTGTTTAGGTGTTGCTTAATATTAAAGGAAAAGAGAGTACAAAAGAAAGGGGAAATGGGCTGGCCAGTCTCTAGAAAAAAAAAATATACATATTAATATAAATTTAAAATTTTAGATAGATATGGAAACTTTCGGGGGTGGTGGGCTTTTTAGAGAGAGAAAGTCGAGGGCAGGAATCTTAGGGGATGGGTCCTATGAGCTGCAGGGTCTGCTACCTAACCCACAAACAGCTATCATGCATCCTTTTCTCTCTCTCCTCTCCTCTGCTCTCTCTCTCTCTCTCTCTCTCTCTCTCTCTCAGATCTCTCAACCAATGGAAGGAAATTCTAGCCCCCGACTCAAACTTCAGAGATCAGCTGGAACCTTTCAGATTTGCAGGAGGGCTCACGCAATTGGCTCAGCTTGTCAGTGAGAGGGCAATGATGGGTTGATCATGGGATTTATTATTAATTTTTTTATTCACACATTCATGACACATAATTTTTCCAACAAAGTTATTCAACTACATTTATCATATTAAGATCTTATCTAATATTAAAAATAACGCGTTATGAAATCCGTTATGTTGTGTTACGTAATCTAATAGAATCTCAATCCTACATAACAACTGAAAATAACTCAGTACATTATAACAATACGGTTTTTTTTAATGTTATTTTACGTTATATTACATAACGTTACGTTATGTTACGTTATTTACAATGGTTTTTTAGTAATTTCTATATTGTTGTTAATTATTATTTTGATTATCACCGACTTGCTGTAATTTGCTTACTTTATTAGTTGTTAGCTTGTTTGATTGCTTGCGAAATTACTAATTTGTTAATTTGCGATTGTTTTCATATTCACTTATTGTAATTCCTTTCCGGTTGCTAAAATATTTTATTTGTTGATTCTATTAAATTTTTAACTGAATTGAAAATCAATAATTACAAATAAAATAAATTGAACATTACAAGATATAAATTACAACAATGATAATAACTGGAATTTAAATTAAAAAATTAGAATCTTATTTTCTTGTTTCAACGATAATTGGAATTACGGTTGCAGACTTAATATAATTTGTAAAGATAAATGTAAAAATTATTGTACTATGTATTATAAAATAGTTTTATATTCTTTTTTAGATATTTTTAAATTTATTTTTTAATTTATAAAAATATTTTATATATTTTTATATTTATTTTTATTAAATAAATAAGAAATTTCATAACCTATGTTATGCGTTACGTTATATGTAGGCCTGTTAATCGGGCCGTCCCCGGCCCGGCCCGGGCACGGCCCGCCGCCGGCACGACACGTATGCCCGGGCCTAGGCCCGGGCTAGGCCCGCCGGCACGGCACGGCAGGCCCGTGCCGTGCCCGGGTTTTTTTAAAAAGAAAAAAAAGACCTGGGCCGGCCCGGGTTTTTTTAAAAAGAAAAAAAAAAGAAAAAAAAGGAGATTTAAGATAAAAACAAATGTTATCTTATATATAATCTCATTACATTTATGTAATTACTCTATAAATCTCTTTAAAAATTATACAAAGCCCGAAGAGAGGGGAGAGAACCCTAGCCGTCACCCTCAACTTGTTCTTAATATATTTTCTAAGAGATTTATAAGTTAAAAATTAAAAAAAAATTTGAAAATACATGAATATCCTTACAAATTTAAATACTTTTAATCAAACTTCATTTTCTTCTGGTAAGTCTAAGGTCTCTAGTACATCTTCATTAGTCAAGTCTTGTTCCGTGTCTTCTGCGTCGTACCAATCCTTCAAGCAGACACACATCTCCAATGTGTCTGACGCCATTGAGATTCTCAAGTCCGTGAACACTCTACCACCTGCGCTAAAAGCAGACTCCGATGCTACAGTAGACACTGGAGGAGTTAGTAGATTACGGACCATGTTGGAAAGTACGGGATATGTTTTTTCCTGTGATTTCCACCATGCCAAAATATCAAAGGATTCATACTTTTCAGGAGATGCGTTATCTTCATAGTTAGCTCTCTCTAAATAATAATGTAATTCATTAAAATATGTACTAGTTTGTCTTGCCATTTTTCTGTGAAATACAGATGATATTATTGGATTACGAATTTCCCTAGTAGATGGTTCTTTTGTAGTTTGTGTTGGCACACCATACATATCTTCATAAGTTTTATACATAATATCTAAACATGTTTTAAAATAATTAAGTAAATCCCTCACATTATTTTCATAAGACATATTTGTATAAAATAAATCTATTAATATTTCAAGTCCATCTAACTTGCAACGGGGATCCATAACAGTTGTAAAATATAATAAGTATGGAAAATCTTTAAAATATTTATTAAATTTAATTTCCATAGGTTGAACAATACTTTCAAGTATAGAGTGATTTCTACATTCATTAAAAACCGAAGTAATTTCGGTTAGATAATATAATGCAATGTGTGTAGTTGGATAATAAGTTCCTGACAGTGCTCTAAATGCATCTTCAAATTTGCCTAAAAACTTAGAAATGCAATGCAACTGGTGTCATTCATTATTATCTAAACTATACATTGGTGACTCCATTTTATTAAAAGTATTTATTATATTTTTATACTGAATAGCTATGTTTAACATTTTATATGTAGAATTCCATCTTGTTCTAACATGTATAGGTACAATTCTAGGTGATATTTTCATATTTTTACATATTTGTTTAAATGCTTGTCTTCTTGGCCCACTATTTTTAATAAAAAGTAATGTATACCTCAGATTCATTAGTGAATCATTTACTATTTTTAATCCATCTTGAACGCATAAGTTTAGTATGTGGCAAATACACCTAACGTTGAATAATTTTCCATCTATAATTGGTTTTGTATAATTTTTAAGAATTCTAATTGCGGCCGTATTTTGAGAAGCATTATCCAAAGAAATGGTAAATATTTTATTGTCTATTCCAAAAGCTGAAAAAACACTTAGCATGGTTTGTGATAAATTATGTGCATTGTGAGAAAATTCAAATACCCTAAACCCTATTATTCTTTTCTGTATGCACCATTCTTGATCTATATAGTGTGCCGTCACGCATAAATAATGAGTCATATTTTTAGCTTCCCAACAATCTGCAGTTATAGCAACTCTAAAAATTAAAGAAGTAAAAATAGTTATTAAAGTGTCCCTCTACTTTTTATATAGTTTGAACATGTCGGATGTAGATGTTGAATGTGGGAGTTTTTAAATTCGTCAGTAAATGCTGATTTAAAAAATCTTTCAAATTTGCAATTTTTCGAAAAATTAAATGATTGTTCGTCATGTATTATAAATCTTGCTAAATATTTTCTTGTTTTAATTGGATCATATTTACGTATACCTAATGATCCACCAAATTTGCTTATTTGTGTTTGATGTGGTACATTTGGTGGGTGATTTTTTTCTACGTGTCTTTTAAGATGACCCGTTCTGCTACCTATAGGAAACGAATAAATTTTATGACAGTGTTTACACTTAGCTTTCCTAACACTGTTTTCTATTATTTTTTCAAAATGTTTCCATATGTCCGATCTAACAGCCCTAGTAGATGTGGTAGTTTGTGTTTCGGGTGTGGTTATATTAGTTGTTTCTTCCTGAGATACTGAAAATGGTATTTGAGGAGGTTGTTCTAAGGGTTGACATAGATTTTGATATTCTTCATCAGTTAAAAATGGAATAAAAAAACCCGTGGCTTGAGAGCAAGAAGCGCCGACGAGTGTGGATCAATTTTAATAAAATCCCGAAAAAACAAATTAAAATTCTCAAAAAAACTTTAAATTATAAATACCTGTTAACCGCTGAACTATTTGAGAGAGAAAGTGAAATATCTAGTTCGAGAGATGAAGCTGGAAACCGAAATAGCGAAAAAAACCTTGCTTCAATGAGAAAACTTGCTTGGATCTTATTTGGGAGACTTGCTTGCTTGAGACTTCTTGATCACTTGATTGAAACTTGCTATTTGCTTTGCTTGAGATTTCTTGAGAATTAAAGATTTTAGGACATTTTTTAGAATGAATTTAGTGTATAAGAATGATGAATGGTAATAGAAGAGATATTGATGTATTTATAGAGAAAGAAAAGGTTTTAATTTGCAAAAAAAAACTATAAAAACCCCCCCAACGGCTATTTTGACCGTTGGGGGAGAAATCTGCAATTTGTTTTGCAAGAAACCCCTCAACGGCTATAAAAATAGCCGTTAGGGGGCTATTTGCAAAAAAAAATTGCAAAAACCCCCCTTAAACACCCAACGGCTAATTTAAAAAAAAAAAAAAAAAAACCCGGCGTGCCGGGCCGTGCCTTGCACGTGCCAGGCACAGCTCGGCACCGCCGGGCAGGAACGTGCCGCCGGCACGGCCGGCCTCGGCCCGGGCACGGCACGGCCCGGGCCGAGGTGCCGGGCACGTGCCGTGCCGGGCGTGCCCAACGGGCCGCCCGGCCCGATTAACACCTCTAGCTATATGCGACATAACCTAACATAGGCATAACGTAACGCCCGGCCCGATTAACACCTCTAGCTATATGCGACATAACCTAACATAGGCAAAACGTTACGTTACCGTTATTACTATTTTAAACATTTTTCTTACCTTTGACAATATAATTTCTCATGATCATTCTTTTCTAAGCAAATTAGTGATATTCTATTATCTGTCACCAATGTTGAAAATAACACGTTATGAAACCCGTTATATTACGTTACGTAACCTAATGGAGCCCCAACACTACGTAACAATTGAAAATAACTCAGTTCACCGTAACAATACGTTTTTTTATATTATTTTATGTTATATTACGTAACGTTACGTTATGTTATGTTATTTACAATTATTTTTTAATTTTAATTTTTAAAGAAAGATCTTGAACTTGGCTATTCCAAAGCAAAAATTGTCGAAGATTATTTCTTTTGTGATGATATTTACATCATTATGCATGGCTAATTTCTTTGTTGGAATGGGTGATGAGGTAACCTTTGTTTCCCAATTTTGTGTTGGCTATTAATTTTTCTCTATGGATTAATTGTTTGTGATTGTGATTAATTCTAATTTCTATATTTCTAAAGAGATTAATTATTAAATTCTCTCTTTAATATTTTCAATTTTTATAAAATAGATTATTCTTATATTTTGATAGGTTATAGGTAGATACATTATAGTTTATGCTTGGGGTTTGATAATCGATATTTGGTATTTATGAATCTTAATTAGGTAAAGATAATTATAATATTGGATTTAATTAATGAGAATAGTGTTAAATCACAATTATTTTTTTAAAGAAAAATGAGTTTTTATAAAAATCTATCAATTAGACTAGGTCATATGTTTTAGTATTGTGATAATCTAAAAAGGATATTTATGCCAACCAAAAGAAAGGATTAGGAGTAATTCTATACACTCTGGCCAATGTTTCTCTTCTAATTATTTTTTAAAAACCTCTCCACTTCACAAAAGAAAGGATTAGGTGTAATTTATAAACTTTTTTATCATTTGCTCGAAGTTGGGATTTCTTTCCTAGTGTCAAATTAGATATTAACTGTTCATGAGGAATTCAATCTCAGACTTCATCGAGAATACTACTTGAATAATCACCTATATTTGGAAGTACTAGAAAAAAAAAATCACCATTAAACTTTCACCACTAAAAATAAGATTCATATCATCTCAGTTTTCTTGAACCAGGTCATATACTTTTCTCCCCAACAATATATTTTACTAGCATCCCACCTCTGATAAGTTCTTTTTAATTTGTCATGTTAATATTACACCTTTAACGAATAAATTTCCATTGTTTTATCATATCTAACCTTACAACTTTTGATTATCAAAATTTTTCTTGTTATCATCAAGTGCTGCTTACAACTTATTTCTCGACGTGTTAATATTACACTTTTGTCGAATTAATTTTTTTTGCTACTTTAATATTATCCCTCCATCAAATCGCTTATCATGTCTAGCATTGCAACTTATAGATATTATATTTTGAATATTTTTATTCTGCATTTTATCTATTTTCTGTATATAAATATTGCTACTTGGATATTTTTAGTTAAAAAAATGTGACAAAAGCAGGTTTGAAAAGCGTGACAAAAACATGGAATACTCTAAATAAGAAAAAAAAATAACATGGTAAAACGTTGAAAAGAAGAGATTCAGTAGCCAATAAGATCTAGTGCATCAAAACAAAGTTTAGACCAAACTAGGAGAAGTCATCAGACAGACTAATCAAGTGTTAAGAGCTCATATGCAGAAAAACTGTTTTGACCACCAGGTAACGATCAATATTGCTACCTGCCAATTTGACTTGTTTAAACAAATTTCAAATTTTTAGAGCTGATTCCGAGTCAGATTTGAAATGTATCAATGTCAGTGACTATCGCTACTTACCTCATTGACAACTTCCTGAGTCAGTAGCTAAAAATTTTCTACAGGAGTTCATATAGTTTAAATATTCTTCTAGGCTGAGTGGATTCATACCTGGATCTTTGTATATAAATGTAAGGAGTATTCCCTTGTAAATACAATTTTAAAGTTTAATAATTAATATAATTCTTTTGGAGATCGGAAGCTAGGATTGACGGGCGCTAAGTTTTATCCTTGCTACTGTCTTCGTCTTCCTCAATCGTGTGTTCTTAAAAAAAAAATAGTAATTTTTAGTGTATTCTTAGATCTTTATCGGGTTTCTTATTTAATATGACTTGTGTTTTCTTTTTAGCCATGAGTAACTAATCTTTTAGATTTCTAGTATGTATACGAACCCAGGCTATGTAGGCTAATATTTGTGGTACTCTTCTTCCCTCGCTCTGTGCTTAAAAAATTCCATGGTTAAATAATTAGTAGATTCAAGAAACTGACACGTAGATCTAATCGCTTAATAGGTTATATTTAGTAATCAATTTAATTGAGATAATTTTATGACCTATGCTTGCTAATTAGATTTGAAGCTGATGATTTGATTTGGCTAATATTAATTTAATTGAGATATATCTTATTTCATGTTTCATTGATGACTTATGTTTGGATTTATTTCCTTGATATTTTATATTTAGGAATTAATATTCGTTGATTTAAAATAAAAGATTATTTTTTTAATGTGTTATGTGACAATGTATAGTTGAAAGAAAAGAAAAAAGAATTGTCGATCAAAGTTATGTCTCATGCCTAACGGATTCTATATTTCTAGTTTTCATCTTTTTCATAGGTAATCAAACTCTGTAAAAATCTAACCGTCCTAATCGATCCGTTAATTAGGGTTAAAGTAAGAATATCGAACACTTGATATTGCTTTGAATATGACCTATAATAGTTTATGTTGTTGTAGTAGGTTTATTTTATATGAAACTTTTCACAACCTCTAATATGTCTTCCCATTGTTTTGATATGCATTACACCATTATCGAATTAATATCTTTTGCAACTTTTAATAGTACACTCTTGCAAACCTCTTGATATATTTAATGGTATACTATTAAAATTCATTAGTTTCTTCCTTTGTAATATTTAACAATATACCACTTGCAAATCATTTGATATGTTTAACATTATAGTTCTATCAAATCAAGCCAAATCCCTATCATTTTTAATAGTACACCTCTCTTAAGTTCTTAATTGTTTCGATATATTTGACACTACACCTCCATCGAATCAATTCCCTTATTGTTGTGTTAAATTTATACCTGTAGCAAATCTTTGACATGTTTAACATTATACATCTGTCCAGTCAATTTCTATTACAATGATCAATAATACACCTCTTGCAAATAGATTGAAATATTCAACACTACATCTCTGTTAAAAACACACTTGCCCCCAAGAATGAATGTCAGATACTAGTAAGGTGCAAACTCAAATGGTGTTACTTGTGCTACCAAGAGTGGCTTAGTCCATATGTATAACTTGTATTACCAAGGCTAGCTTGATGCACAAGTCTCACTTAAGCTGCAAAGATAAGGTCATAGTATTCTAGGTGGTTCAGACATCAAACAAGAATTTTAAAATATTCTGAAACTCACAGTAATTTTATTTTAAAAACTTTGAATGGGTTTTGTAGGTAATAAAGAATGATTACTAAAGATTATGGAGAAGTTTAATGCTCAAAAAACAAGTTAAAACGAAGATCAAATGAGAACAAAATTGAATTTGCTGAAGTCTGCATAGTATGATCAACTTCAAGACCAGATTTAATACGATCTAGATTGAACAAGAAAATTTATGTAAAGAAGTTATAGAGCTCTGAATTTTCTTTCCAAACAATACTTGAATCCGCTTAATTGAAGTTTGGAGTCAAAAGATATGGACATCTTTTTGAAATGTCACAGTGCAGAATATTTTCCAAAAGTAGCTGTCTTGACTTATCGGTAGGCCTGTCCGTAGAAATATTAGTAGACCAGTTTTCTGTGCCAAACTGAGAGTTACATGGAGTTACTAGTAGATCTATATGTAGCTTAGGATGCATAATTGGATTTTGGCTGATTCTAAGTGATGTTTAGACTCCAATCACAATCATTAATTCTTATCTCCATCAAAATAAAGATGGAAGATTAATTGAGGGTTTACAAACCAGTGGAACTCTATAAATACCCAATCATTTCCAACTTTCAAAAGAGTGTTTTTCTTCCTGGAGAAGATCAAGAGGATCTAGCATCATCTATCAAGAGAGAGTTCACGTAAACAAGACCTCACATCGTCTTTCTCCTTCTTGGAGAAGATCAAGGGGATCCATCTATCCATCAAAACCCTAAAAAGTCATCAAGGAGAGAACCTTTACATCAACAAGATCGCTCTTTTCTTCATCTTCCTAATTAAGATCTCCATTACCGTGTCCAAATGAGAGTTTTAATATTAATTTAAAGTTATTGAAGATTAAATCACCAAAGGAGAGTTTTCACATCAAAAAGATCTCTCATATCTGTAATATCTTTAACAAGATTTTCATTATTGTGCACAAAGAAGAAGGCTTTTATATCAATCCCATCAATATCAAGATTCCAAATACCTTCGAGAGTTTTCTTGCTAAGTTCAACAGTACACTTGTAACAATCAAGTCTTTTAATCATTTACAATTCTTAAAGTTCCACCATCAAATCTTACTGGTTATCGAGGACATTCATATCAGGCTATCAAAAAGAAAGTTCATATCACTGCAAAGAATTTTTTTGCTATGACACTTCTAGGAAGTAAGCTTATTGCTTCTTTTTCTTTGTGATCATTATGTCAAGTTTGTTGCTAGATCATTAAAGGAGGTCAAACGAATCACACTGATCATGTCTCAATTGCACATGTTCCCAGAATAATAAAAAAGTTGTGATTTTTATTGAGTGGCTCAAATAGTAAATATTTTAATATTATTTGAGAATAGAATTGTATATTACTGTTCTTTTAATTAATCAATAATGTGATGTCGCGAACTTTTCCTTTTTTTTTATTGGTTTCTAATTTTATTCAAAACACATGCCAAACTTAAAACTTAGTTGACCTTTCAGTTCATGGATCAATCAATCATCACACGTCTTGATTACCTAGGCATGATTGCCACAAATATGTTGGGGAGAAATGTTATGCCTCTTGGGAGAGCTTATGTAATCTAAAAGTTTAAACTGATAGGTAGATGTCTTAAATTTATATTTAAACCCATGAACCTTTTCTTTTCCTATCCAATATAGCACTATAGCAGTATAGCACATGCTTCACTTTCCCTTGGACCACAACCTCAACTCAGATACTAATTGTTGAGGAGAAACGTTAGGCAAAACTGAGAACCAATCTAATTCATAAGATTAAGTATATATATAGGTCCTAAATTTGTATTTAGATCCATAAACTTTTCTTATTATATCTGATGTGAGAAAATACTCATATGAGCTCCTAACAAAATCCAAGAGGTGTCTCGTAGAAGATTGTTTTTTTATTTTTTTCATTTTTGAACAAACGGTGGGTAAATCCCCAAACATTCGATCAATGATTTTTAACAGAACTTACATATAGTAGATAGCGTTCATGTGCGCCACAAAAACCAAAAAACATCATAAGCGGTTACACACAACATTCCAAAATATTACATGTCTTTATATTAATAACAGCAAGATGAAAACATGTCTTCATAGATGTCGCTCTGTCGTGCAAGACTGCTATTCTCCCTCTTAGTCGACCTTATCCTCCATCATAGCATCATGTGCATTGAAGAAGATTGTTTTATCCTATAAAAGGACACTTGACCTCAAATATGTGACTCCCTTTCTAAATTGACAATATTTCTGGACCTTAGAGATGGAAATGGATGCGTTAATGGGCCAATTTTTGGCCCACCATATACAAAATTTTGAATTAGAAATTAGAAATTTTCTTTTTTAATTTAAAATTTTATATAGGACGGGTCAAATATTGACCCATATATGCGTCTATTATCATCCCTACTACTGGTTGAACCATATTAACATAGAATCATTTGCCTGGGTTTCAATCATGTGTAACAGTTAGTACCATCAATACTCTACTAGATGCATTCATGACATTGTCCATTCTATTTTGTGTAAAGCTATTTACTGATACATTTGGATCTATGTAGATTGGTGAAATTTCATCTATCATTCTCCGAGTCATTTTATTCAAAAACTTGGTCATAAGGCTACATAGTTGTAACAATGAAATCATTTGAACTCCATTGAAACACTGCATATGTAGTCCTCCCATAGATTCTCTCGTACTAAATTTTTGCGTCACAATTTTAATCTAGAACACCATGTACATGCCTCAACGTAGAATCCATGTAACCCATGACATCAATGTTTAAAATAACAATAATGGTAACGTAACGTTTTGCCTTTATTAGATTTTGTCGCATATAACGTAATGCATAATATAGGTTATGCAATTTCATATTTATTTAATAAAAATAAATATAAAACTATATAAAATAATTTTTATAAATTAAAAAATAAATTTAAAATATCAAAAAAACAATATAAAACCATTTTGTATTACATAATCTATTCAAATGTTATATTAAGTTTTTTTTCCACATATTTTCATAAATTATATTAAGTCTGCAACCGTAATTCCAGTTATCATTTAAATAAGAAAGCAAGATTTCCAATTGTTTATTTCAATTCTAGTTATTATCATTATTGTAATTTATATTTTGTAATGTTCAATTTATCTTATTTATAATTGTTGATTTCAGTTCAGTTAAAAATTTAATTGAATCAATAAGTAATTTTCAGTAACTGGACGAGAAAAACAACAAGTGAACAAGGAAATAAATTTAAATTAACAAGTTAGCAATTCCACAAGCAATCAAATAATCCAACAACTAATTAAGTAAAAAAATTTAAGCAATTCGCTAATAATCAAAATAATAATTAACAATAATATACAAATTACTAAAAAAATAATTGTAAATAACGTGACATAACATAATTTTACGTAATATTATGTAAAATAGCCTAAAATAACGTACTGTTACGGTACACTGAGTTATTTCCAGTTGTTAAGTAGCGTTATGGTTCCGTTAGGCTATGCAACGCAATATAACGGATTTCATAACATGTTATTTTTAACATTGCATGACATATTTGGCTACAAAATACTTTGGCTTTCAACTCTTCTTCATGTTGGACTACAACTTGTTCCTTAATTTTTTTTCGATACGACAAATTTATAGATATGGCTTAAATTGTAGCTACATCTTTTTAAGGCTACATCTTTTTAAGGCTAAGGATGCTCAAGCACACCACATTACTCTCGTAAGTTACAATGCTTTCTAAAAAGCTCACAGTCGTTTCTCATTTGTTCTATTTTCTTACAAAAGAAGTAGCCATCGCCTTTTGTAGGTGGACATTACTGGTATTTCACCTCTTTCTCCCGGCTACTGGCACATGGGAAATTCTATTTGAGCACAGTAGTTTGCTCAGTGAGCACACCTTTTTTAGTCACGAGCTAGTCCCGGGATTAATTCTTGAACGGGTTTAATGTCATTCGGAGATTAATTCTCGTCCAGTGAAAAAAAAAAAAAATGTTATGACAAATTTGTAATTTTTTATAACTTTAAGAGGTGGGCTGACTGAGCAAAGTGGTGTGTTCGAATAGAACTGTCCCGACAGACTCCTTAGTAGTTTGCACAATTTCCATCTCCGGAATGAAATGGTTCATTAAATTCATTGCTCCAAGCATCATGTGCAGCTTTTCCATCAGCAATCTGATGAATTATATATTTAAATAATTATAAATAAAATAAAAAATTCGTAGCAATTGTGTGTTAATCCTCATCTACCATAGTACCTGGCTTGGTATCTTTCCCGTCTAAAGAGAGAGTGTTTTTGTCTTTATAAATAACTGCCTCATCTTTCGTCCAACTTCATTACCTCCATCTTCATATTTGACTCATCTTTGATTTAGTTATGTTGCCGAGCACACTTAACTACTGAACTTTTGTTCATTTGGGAATTTCTTCGAACAAGTTGAATGCATCCCATTTCGTAATTGACTGATTTATTGAATTTGTTTGGCTGCTTCGGCAACCGTTAAATGGCTAGCAGGCCGGTGCCCTAGACCAGTGCCCCGTTAAAACTAAAATCCCCCTCCAAACTCATTATCTTTTCTTCTCATGTGTTGATACTCGCCACAATCAAAAGTCCCGACCCTATGATTTGTTCTTATCATAACTTCAGAGTTCCGGCATAATCGATGACTTCAAAGTTCTAACATAATCATAGTTGACTTTAAGATCTCTTAATATTATTGATGCTTTAACTATTATGTTTCGTTAAGAGGATTTAGTGGAATGCCAGGGGAATATATGCGCACCATTTTATCTCAAAATATTATTGCTGCTTATGTTTTAGGAGTATTTACAGATTTGCCTCTTAAATTTTTATAAATTATAATTTAGTTCCCCATATCTTCATATTTAGAATTTAGTCCCACAAATCCTTTAAGTTACTACAATTTAAAATCTCTCTCTAACTTCCGTTAGTCCAGTTTAATTTTTGACCTGATTTTTCCATTTTATCCAACCTTAATTCCTTCTACCCTCTTCCTCCTCTCTTCTCCTTCCATATTCCTCCTCTCTTCTACTTTTCTTCATTCTTCCTCCTCTCTTCTCCTTTCCTTTTCCTTCTCCTTTCTCATTCTCTTTTCCTCCTCTCTTCTCCTTTTCATCATTAGGTTCATAGGTTTCCCCCCTTCTTCTCTTCTATCTCTCTATTTTTCTCCTGTTTTCTTCATAGGGGTATTTAAGTCATTACATTATTTTAAAAAAATAAAAATTAAATTCTGTCGTTTATTTGGACGGAAAAACTAACGGAGTGATTAAATTGTAGTAACTTAGAGGATTTGGAAGACTAAATTCTAAATATGAAGATTTGGGGGAGTAAATCATAATTTATAAAGATTTAAGGAACAAACCTGTAAATATCCCTATGTTTTATGGATAGTGATGGCACCCTTCGCTTGTGTTCCGTTTCCTCTGCTGATCAGCTTGCTGATATTTTCACTAAGTCACACTCACCTGGTCGTCTTAGTGAACTTGTTAGCAAACTCCAGTTGGTTTCTATGGTGCCACCATGAGTTTGAGGGATGATGTTGAGATATAATTGAGATATGATCATAATACTAAAATATTTTGAGATACTTTCCTATTAGATATTGAGATATTTTCCTAAATTAGGATAGTTGACAAATCTTTGATTTGACTAATTTAGGATAGTTGACAAATATCTGATTTTATGCAATTAGTATCATTACAGATCCTGTAATTATTCTTTGGATTGCCTTCTTCATCTATAAAACGATGGCTTATTGTACCGTTCAAAAATAAGAAAATATACAGAAATTTCTTCATTCCACTATCGCTCTATTTTCTTCAACAATTATATATTGCAATATAAAAAAAATTAAGATAAGAATAAGTGGAGGAATCCTAAGAAAGGAAAAGGAAAATCAAATTCCCTAATAAATTAAATTCAACTGAAACTAAAATTGTGCTACAACATATGTATGAGATATTTGCTAAAGAATGTGAAAGAATTGTGAAAGGAAAGGATGATGACGGACAAGACTGAGAAATAAATGACAGGGATGTCGCGGGAACAGAATCCTAAGCATGCAAGAACATCAAAACATAAGGGAGATGACTTTCGACAAGATCGAACAGAACGCGAAATCAAAACAAATCTGCAAGCAAACATCCATCCTGAACCGGATCACGCCCCAGTTACGCATCCGATGCATAAACATAGAGGCATCGAACACGGGGCACACGAGCAAGGATTGCCCAAAAGAGGCGGCTAGGAGAAGACATGTTTGCGCGATCAATCATTCACGCACCATAGTCTTGCACAATGCTAGATTCTCCTAGCCTGGCAGAAGAATACCAACCTCTCGATGCTGCCACTCCTCTCCCATTTCTTTCTTGTTAGGCAGCATCTCTCTCCATCACATCTCAATTCCAACATGCCATCTGCTAGGACCTCTCTAGCTAGCTGGCTACAATCGATCCAAGACTGCGTGTATACACGTGGGCAGACCTCTTTGTTAGTCGAGAATATCAATCAGTTTTCACATTGGAATTTGGAATATACAACAACAAAGCAGTTGAGGCTTCACTTCTCTTGTAGGCATTGTCTATATATTTCATATGTTGATTCCATGCAGGATAGAATTATCTTCAGTTTGGTCATATTTAACCATATATCCAGTTACGGATAATGGGATTTATTTATTTTTTAGGTTGTTATGGCAGGCTATAGCCCTCTGCATTCTATTCGAACCAATTAACAGAACAAGACAAACAAAGTAAAAGCTCGGATTATAGCAACAAAGGTGCTAATACATGTCATCGTATGGGACTTACTGATATCATGACAGGGTTCCCTGTCAACCAAACGCACCAGTTCAACCTAAGATTCTCATTTTAACGACATATCCAACAATGTGAGAGTTATCATATAAGATACCGAGCCCAAAACTCAATATATTTTGTATTATTCGAGAATCGCTTTTCTATATTATAGTTGATTGTTGTTCAGTAGGGAAGGCTAGTACACATATCTGACATATATACTTTAAGAAAAAAAACCAAACAAATTACTAATCATAAGGTTTAAAAAGATAGAAAGAGAAAAACAAAATGCACCTCTGGGCTTAACTACCACTTCCTATTCTCCATATGATTGTGTGCCCCAAATCAGTCATCGATTGCACATGGATTCTCATTGAGACAAATGATCGAGCAAGTGGCAGGCAAAGAATGGTACCAACTGCACAATGTCAGAATTAGTACGAGCATACCCAAAACTCATTCATAAAATACTGTGTTGATCCTATCCTGTGTTCGTAACCACGACTTTGATTTAATTTGAATAAAGAACACTTTTCAATTGCCTTCTAACGTACTCAATGCTCAAATAAAAATAATCTCGGGAATTTCTAAATGTGTCCTATACTTTTCTTAGTGAACCCCAATCTCATAGGACATTTTATTTACAGATTTGTCATTTTTATTTTTGGACCAAATAGTCCTCACCCATTTCTTAGTGAACCTCATTCCCTTAATTTAATTATCCTTTTTTTCTTAGTGAGCCACAAATCCTTCTTCTCCCTTCTGGAACCTAATGCTATTAAAGTTCAAACAAAGAAAAAAAAAAACTCATACTTCAAACCCTAAATCCCATTCAAAATTCAATTCTCATTATTTACATGAGATTGTTAGGGCTTATTTGAGTTTTTTTTCTTTTTTATTTTTTTTTGTGACAAATCGGGTGCGAATATCTTTCTAATTGAAAGTTGAGAAGAGATTAAAGAAGATAAAGAATAAGATTACAATTTTGACAAAAATAAATGAATCTCATTATTTAGAGGTATACTTAAAATATTTTTTGACTCAAGATGAAGTATAATTTGAACGATGAATTAAGAACATAATATTTAGATATTTTAATTATATTAAGAATAGTTGCATGTCCTATGTGGCTGTGAGAACGAAATACTGGTCGGGGAGCACGTCCCGACTTGTACAAAAACAAGCCGGGACGAGGATCCCGGCCAATAGTTGTATTTGGTCGAGGATGAATTCATGACCTATTTTTATTTACTAACAAATAGCTTTAAACACTGACCGGGACTGTAACCTCGGTGTAATTCTCATTTGGCTAGAGGACTAGCCCCGTCCAGTCCATTTACTGGCCAAGATTGACAGTCCGGCCAATCAGTTCCTATAAGTTCTCTATAGAGAGAATCCACTGCAAGGTATGGGCTCTTTGAGAATATAATGTGTTTGAAAGTAGCTGAACCTCCGTAATCTATTTTTTTGGGCCGTGGGGAGAATGTAACTACTAACTAGAACTAGCATTTCCACACTGCATCATGTTTTTCCAATTTTTAGACTGGAAAAAGAATCACAAATCATAACCATACCGCATGCGGACAAAGGGGCCAATGTATGGAATTTTAAAATGAGAGTTTTGAAACTTGGATATAAAATTTCATCCTGGGCTTACAGGAACAAAATCTGGGCCAACAGTTAGACCAATAAGTTCTAAACATAAAGCCCATACTAAACCAGGCCTAGACAAACGTTAGGGCCTCGCATTCTTGCAAACCGAGGGGGAAATTACAAACGCACCCTATACCCATCCCCTCACACTGTGGTGGGTTGCATGCAACCCTTCTTGCGTGTTCCCTTATACATTTGGGGTGTGCGTGTATAATTTCCGAAACTGGCAAAACAGCCGTTGGAAAAACAACGAACACAGCACCATTGTTAGCCTTGGCTAAATTAGCGTCCACACTGCTTTCCATTGTGGATGGGAGTTGGTTCGACGAGATCTATCCATAGTTTTGTTGGGTCCTGCCCAAAAGCTTAAGCCCACATGAAAAAGCCGAGTCCACTGCACAAATCAACGACTGCATGTTGCAGAACAATGGCCAAAAACTGATGGATGCTGGAGAAGAGTAGTGTACGTAATTATGCCTCTCAATGACCATCTATGGAGGGAGTTTCTAAATGCGCTTTATTTTTTTCTTACTAAGTCCCGTAGCTTAAAAACAAATAATTACAAATTTATCATTAAATTTTTGGACAAAAAAACCTTTAACTCCTTTTTTTTTAGTAAGCCCCACTGGCATCATCATTGCTGTCACTGCGCCGCCGCTGCTGCTAGGAAGGAGAAAAGGGAGATGGCAATTTCAGAAAAAGAGAAGGAAAAAAAATGAGGCCCCACTAAGAAAAAATGCCAATGACTCACTAAGAAATTGGGACTTACTATGAAAAAGATAGGGCGCATTTAGAAATTCCATCCCCCTTCAGTCAAGATATTAGATTGAGGGCATTTCTCATGTGTCATTGATACGGACTCCTTACCATAATCCCTATATTTTAGGTTCAATCACATTCCGGGATTGCTACTGCTAGTTGCCTGACCGAAGCATTGTCCGATTCACAAACCCACACCCAAACTAGCCGCCGCTTGGTACGTTGCTTCCACTGTCCAACCCTGTGAACACCAATATGCTTCGTGTTCGGCTGCTTTGGCATTCCTTCGAACACTTTGGGCACATCTCAGCTTATGTTTTAAATATATCATCTTCTAGATTTCCACTTACTAATCCCAATCTCATATAGCCTTATTTCTCTCTGTAACTTAGTCGTTTTCTTTCTCATGCTACAATTATCTTATCCCTAACCTAATTTTTTTTATTCATTCTCTCTAGTCTATTTCTCATGCTCTCTCTCTCTCTCTCTCTCTCTCTCTCTCTCTCTCTCTCTCTCCTCTATAATATATATATATATATAGGGATTACTGTAGATGAGCCGCCATCTCAGGAAAAAGTTATATGTGCTAGCGGCAAAAACTATAATTATTGAATAATTTTTCTTCAATTACTATCTCTATCTCCTTAACTTTCTTCGAATTAAATTTCATAAATTTTGAAGTTTATTTACCCTTTCATCAAATGCATACAAAATGTTATATTCATTGAAAACCATTAATTTTGTGTTAACTTGATGGAGGACCAAAATCAAAATTAAAATCCAAAAAATTAGGTATGAGTAAACCTTAGGGAGTCAAGATCATAATCCAAAAGAATTTTTTAAAAAAAGATTATGGGAGATAGTGGAAATGAATTGCAGCTCAGGTAACTTGCATGAGCTGTCAGCTCATTTCTATTTTTCTTATATGTGTGTGTATGTGTGTGATTATTGTAGGTGAGCTGTCAGCTTAGGAAAAAATACGTAAGTTAGCGGAAATAATATAGAAATCTAATAATTTTTCCTCAATTTTTTTTTTCTAAAATTAGGATCTTTACTTTCTTAATTTTAATAATATCAGATTTTATGAATTTTGGAGTTCATTTACACTTTCGTCAAGTGGGTACAAAAAATATTTATTCTTAGAAACTGTTGAAATTTGTGCTAACTTGATGGACACTCTAATCAAAACTAAAATCCAAGAAATTGAGTTATGAGTGAACCCTAAAGGGACGAGATCATAATCCAAAAGAAATTTTTGAATTTATTTTAGAGATAATGGAAATGAACTGCATCTTAGGTAATTTGCGTAAACTGTCAGCTAATTTCCATTTCTCTCTCTCT
>JAYEPQ010000005.1:35920856-35925856 GCA_036321105.1 Dracaena cambodiana
TCTACCCTCTTCCTCCTCTCTTCTCCTTCCATATTCTTCCTCTCTTCTACTTTTCTTCATTCTTCCTCTTTCTTCTCCTTCCCTCTTCCTCCTCCTTTCTCCTTCTCTCTTCCTTCTCTCTTCTCCTTTTCATCATTGGGTTCATAGGCTTCCCCCCTTCTTCTCTTCTATCTCTCTATTCTTTCTCCTGTTTTCTTCATATGGGTATTTAAGTCATTACATTATTTTAAAAAAATAAAAATTAAATTCTGTCGTTTATTTGGACGGAAAAACTAACAGAAAGACTAAATTGTAGTAAGTTAGAGAATTTGGAAGACTAAATCCTAAATATGAAGATTTGGGGAGTAAATCATAATTTATAAAGATTTAAGGAACAAACCTGTAAATATCCCTATGTTTTATGGATAGTGATGGCACCCTTCGCTTGTGTTCCGTTTCCTCTGCTGATCAGCTTGCTGATATTTTCACTGAGTCACACTCACCTGGTCGTCTTAGTGAACTTGTTAGTAAACTCCAATTGGTTCTACAGCGCCACTATGAGTTTAAGGGAGATGTTGAGATATAATTGAGATATGATCATAATACTAAAATATTTTGAGATACTTTCCTGTTAGATATTGAGATATTTTCCTAAATTAGGATAGTTGACAAATCTTTGATTTGACTAATTTAGGATAGTTGAGAAATATCTGATTTTATGTAATTAGTATCATTACAGATCCTGTAATTATTCTTTGGATTGCCTTCTTCATCTATAAAACGATACAGTTCAAGAATAAGAAAATATACAGAAATTTCTTCATTCCACTTTCGCTTTATTTTCTTCAACAATTATATATTGCAATATAAAAAAAATTAAGATAAGAATAAGCGGAGGAATCCTAAGAAAGGAAAAGGAAAATCAAATTCCCTAATAAATTAAATTCAACTGAAACTAAAATTGTGCTACAACATATGTATGAGACATTTGCTAAAGAATGTGAAAGAATTGTGAAACGAAAGGATGATGACGGACAAGACTGAGAAATAAATGACAGGGATGTCGCGGGAACAGAATCCTAAGCATGCAAGAGCATCAAAACATAAGGGAGATGACTTTCGACAAGATCGAACAGAACGCGAAATCAAAACAAACAATCTGCAAACATCCATCCTGAACCGGATCACGCCCCAGTTACGCATCCGATGCATAAACATAGAGGCATCGAACACGGGGCACAGGAGCAAGGATTGCCCAAAAGAGGCGGCTAGGAGAAGACATGTTTGCGCGATCAATCATTCACGCACCATAGTCTTGCACAATGCTAGATTCTCCTAGCCTGGCAGAAGAATACCAACCTCTCGATGCTACCACTCCTCTCCCATTTCTTTCTTGTTAGGCAGCATCTCTCCATCACATCTCAATTCCAACATGCCATCTGCTAGGACCTCTCTAGCTAGCTGGCTACAATCGATCCAAGACTGCGTGTATACACGTGGGCAGACCTCTTTGTTAGTCGAGAATATCAATCAGTTTTCATATTGGAATTTGGAATATACAACAACAAAGCAGTTGAGGCTTCACTTCTCTTGTAGGCATTGTATATATATTTCATATGTTGATTCCATGCAGGATAGAATTATCTTCAGTTTGGTCATATTTAACCATATATCCAGTTACGGATAATGGGATTTATTTATTTTTTAGGTTGTTATGGCGGGCTATAGCCCTCTGCATTCTATTCGAACCAATTAACAGAACAAGACAAACAAAGTAAAAACTCGCATTATAGCAACAAAGGTGCTAATACATGTCATCGTATGGGACTTACTGATATCATGACAGGGTTCCCTGTCAACCAAACGCACCAGTTCAACCTAAGATTCTCATTTTAACTCGATACTAGACATATCCAACAATGTGAGAGTTATCATATAAGATACCGAGCCCAAAACTCAATATATTTTGTATTATTCGAGAATCGCTTTTCTATATTATAGTTGATTGTTGTTCAGTAGGGAAGGCTAGTACACATATCTGACATATATACTTTAAGAAACAAAACCAAACAAATTACTAATCATAAGGTTTAAAAAGATAGAAAGAGAAAAACAAAATGCACCTCTGGGCTTAACTACCACTTCCTATTCTCCATATGATTGTGTGCCCCAAATCAGTCATCGATTGCACATGGATTCTCATTGAGACAAATGATCGAGCAAGTGGCAGGCAAAGAATGGTACCCACTGCACAATGTCAGAATTAGTACGAGCAGACCCAAAACTCATTCATAAAATATGTGTTGATCCTATCCTGTGTTCGTAACCACGACTTTGATTCAATTTGAATAAAGAACACTTTTCAATTGCCTTCTAACGTACTCAATGCTCAAATAAAAATAATCTCGGGAATTTCTAAATGTGTCCCATACTTTTCTCAGTGAACCCAGTCTCCTAGGGCATTTTATTTACAGATTTGTCATTTTTATTTTTGGACCAAATAGTCCTCATCCATTTCTTAGTGAACTCCATTCCCTTAATTTAATTACCCTTTTTTTTCTGAGTGAGCCACAAATCCTTTTTTTCCTTTCTGAAACCTAATGCTATTAAAGTTCAAAAAAAGAAAAAAAAAAAAAAACTCATACTTCAAACCCTAAATCCCATCCAAAATTCATTTCTCATTATTTACATGATATTGTTAAGGCTTATTTGAGTTATTTTTCTTTCTTTTTTTTTTTTTTTTTTGACAAATCGGGTGCGGGTATCTTTCTAATTGAAAGTTGAGAAGAGATTAAAGAAGATAAAGAATAAGATTACAATTTTGACAAAAATAAATGAATCTCATTGTTTAGAGGTATACTTAAAATATTTTTTGACTCAAGATGAAGTATAATTTGAACGATGAATTAAGAACATAATATTTAGATATTTTAATTATATTAAGAATAGTTGCATGTCCTATGTGGCTGTGAGAACGAAATACTGGTCGGGGAGCACGTCCCGACTTGTACAAAAACAAGCCGGGACGAGGATCCCGGCCAATAGTTGTATTTGGTCGAGGATGAATTCATGACCTATTTTTATTTACTAACAAATAGCTTTAAACACTGACCGGGACTGTAACCTCGGTGTAATTCTCATTTGGCTAGAGGACTAGCCCCGTCCAGTCCATTTACTGGCCAAGATTGACAGTCCGGCCAATCAGTTCCTATAAGTTCTCTATAGAGAGAATCCACTGCAAGGTATGGGCTCTTTGAGAATATAATGTGTTTGAAAGTAGCTGAACCTCCGTAATCTATTTTTTTGGGCCGTGGGGAGAATGTAACTACTAACTAGAACTAGCATTTCCACACTGCATCATGTTTTTCCAATTTTTAGACTGGAAAAAGAATCACAAATCATAACCATACCGCATGCGGACAAAGGGGCCAATGTATGGAATTTTAAAATGAGAGTTTTGAAACTTGGATATAAAATTTCATCCTGGGCTTACAGGAACAAAATCTGGGCCAACTTTTAGACCAATAAGTTCTAAACATAAAGCCCATACTAAACCAGGCCTAGACAAACGTTAGGGCCTCGCATTCTTGCAAACCGAGGGGGAAAGTACAAACGCACCCTATACCCATCCCCTCACACTGTGGTGGGGTGCATGCAACCCTTCTTGCGTGTTCCCTTATACATTTGGGGTGTGCGTGTATAATTTCGGATGGAAAAACAACGAACACAGCACCATTGTTAGCCTTGGCTAAATTAGCGTCCACACTGCTTTCCTTTGTGGATGGGAGTTGGTTCGACGAGATCTATCCATAGTTTTGTTGGGTCCTGCCCAAAAGCTTAAGCCCACATGAAAAAGCCGAGTCCACTGCACAAATCAACGACTGCATGTTGCAGAACAATGGCCAAAAACAGATGGATGCTGGAGAAGAGTAGTGTACGTAATTATGCCTCTCAATGACCATCTATGGAGGGAGTTTCTAAATGAGCTTTATTTTTTTCTCACTAAGTCCCGTAGCTTAAAAACAAATAATTACAAATTTATCATTAAATTTTTTAACAAAAAAACCTTTAACTCCTTTTTTTTAGTAAACCCCGCTGGCATCATCATTGCTGTCACTGCGCCGCCGCTGCTGCTGGGAAGGAGAAAAGGGAGATGGCAATTTCAGAAAAAAGAGAAGAAAAATGCCAATGACTCACTAAGAAATTGGGACTTACTATGAAAAAGATAGGGCGCATTTAGAAATTCCATCCCCTTCAGTCAAGATATTAGATTGAGGGCATTTCTCATGTGTCATTGATACGGACTCCTTACCATAATCCCTATATTTTAGGTTCAATCACATTCCGGGATTGCTACTGCTAGTTGCTGACCGAAGCATTGTCCGATTGACAAACCCACACCCAAACTAGCCGCCGCTTGGTACGTTGCTTCCACTGTCCAACCCTGTGAACACCAATATGCTTCGTGTTCGGCTGCTTTGGCATTCCTTCGAACACTTGGGGCACATCTCAGCTTATGTTTTAAATATATCATTTTCTAGATTTCCTCTTACTAATCCCAATCTCATATAGCCTTATTTCTCTCTGTAACTTAGTCGTTTTCTTTCTCATGCTACATTTATCTTATCCCTAACCTAATATTTTTTATTCATTCTCTCTAGTCTATTTCTCATGCTCTCTCTCTCTCTCTCTCTCTCTCTCTCTCTCTCTCTCTCTCTCTCTCTCTATATATATATATATATATATATATATATATATATATATATATATATATATGGATTACTGTAGATGAGCCGCCATCTAAGGAAAAAGTTATATGAGCTAGCGGCAAAACTATAATTATTGAATAATTTTTCTTCAATTACTATCTCTATCTCCTTAACTTTTTTCGAATTAAATTTCATAAATTTTGAAGTTTATTTACCCTTTCATCAAATGCATACAAAATGTTATATTCATTGAAAACCATTAATTTTGTGTTAACTTGATGGAGAACCAAATCAAAATTAAAATCCAAAAAA
>JAYEPQ010000005.1:35930856-35946479 GCA_036321105.1 Dracaena cambodiana
TTCTGACAAACTCTCTATCGTACAAAATTTCCTTAGCTCGGGGTTATTTATTTGCATAAAAATATTCCCAAAGTATGAAGTGACATCACTTTGCGCTCTTCACACGTTTTGTTTTGCTCGGACGAAAGAATTTGAAGACTTTGTAGGAACATCAGTAATGGATTCCATAAGGCAGGGTGTCACCTCCGACTACTTTAGTATTTGTCTTCTGAGATTAAAAAAATAAATAAATAAATAGCCGGTGATGCCCAAATTGGGGAAGAATCCGTTTAAATTTTTTTTTTTAAGTTAAAAATGATTGTTAGCCGGTTATTTTTCAATTTCTGAGGAGTTCATTCACATAGCAAACAAACATATGAAGTCCCAATACCTCTAAACTATTTTGAATTCTATAAGATAGACTCTTAAAAATTCAAACTCTTCCCCACAAACAAAAAGCCTCTACGCCTAATTTCTGGGAAATTCTAAATGCGCACAACTTTCCTCTTAGTGAGCACCACATCCTATGGTAAAATCATTAGCACCATAGGGGAAAATGGTGCTCACTAAGAGGAAACTGGTGCGCATTTAGAATTTCTCCTACTTTCTATATATCCCTCGTACTTTTTCTCACAAATTCTCTTTCTATTCTATCTCTCTCTAATTCTCTTTTTTTTCCAATCCTCTCTCTCTAACCTCTTTTTTGCTTGCCATATTCTTCATATTACTTACTTTCTCTCTCTACCAAACTTTCTTTTCCTAACATGTGCTTTTCTAAATTGTTTGTCAACAAACCTCTTTCTCTCATTATCATGCTAGTGGAAAAAGACAGAGGGTGACAAGGTAGAGAGAGAAAATTAACTAGAATGAGCGAGAAAATAAAATTGTGAGTAAGAGAGACATGTAATAGAAAAAAAAAAAGGGTTAGGTGAGAAAACTAAAAAAGAAACATGCATATTAATACTATGTTATTTTGGTGATTGAAACGGTGAGTTATAATAATTAAAGTATGTAAACTATAATTTTTAATTAGAATGATGATTAAAATGGCAATTCTAATAGGAACAATAAAGAATGTGAATCAGTAATTCATTTTGGACGAAGTTTTTTTTTTTTTTTTTCCTTACTAGTCAAACCCATAGGACTACTATTAATCAAGTTTTATTATATGACACAGAATATTGGGTTATACAGAAACGTCATTCACAAAAAATAAGTGTAACAGATATGCGCATACTTCGCTGGATATGCGGCAACACTAGGAGAGATAAAGTGAGATATGAAGATATTCATAATAAGGTAGGTGTAGCCCCATCGATGAGAAGATACGAGAAAATCGCTTACGATGGTTTGGTCATGTGCAACGTAAATCTACAAATGCACCAATTCGATGAGGGGAGGTTATCAATGCAGGACAAGTTGAAAGAGCGAAGAGAAAACCGAAAATAACATGAATGAAGATGATATACGAAAAAAATATCAATTCTTGATATAAATAACTGGAAAAGGATTATCCGACGTGATTTTCTTTTGGTTCGTGTAGCTTACCCCAAGTACTTGGGATTAAAGGCTTAGGTGTTGTCGTCGTCAAACTCATATATGACTTTTGCAATATTAACCAAATTGAATTCCATCAAAACTCAATCTCGAAACCTCTCACAAATTAGAAAAGGATTGGCTTCTGATAAAGTAGAAAAGGATTGGCTTCTGATAAAGCTGATAATGTAAGAACGCCCTCAACCAATTTCAATGCGTAGAAACGTCATCTCCATTAATTCCGGCAACAATATCCATTAATCGCGTTCCCATTAACTAATTAATCACATGTTTAGGTCTAAATGGGAGACAAAGCCCTTCATCTTCTTCCCAATTGTCTCCCATTCATCCACGCAGCCATTTGCGCGGGGCTTTTTCCAATCACGGGGCCCACATATCCCAGAGACACAACACTCAATTTCCTTTTTGAGAAATGTAATCAACTTGCATCATAACCTTTTCTATTTTATTTTTTTTTTTCAAAAACAAAAATTGTTTGAAAATAGCTCATCTATGTTATCACGGAGAGAACTATGTTTATTAATCAATATTTCTATTTTTATTTCCTTCAGTTTATATAAATTATAGACTAACATTTGCCTGTGGCGAGGAGAAAAAAAAAAAAAAAACCTTGTGAATAAATTACAGTTTGCACCACTTAGCATCGATATGGCTAAAAATTTGCTATGGAATTATCTTCTAAGAATTTGTTTCTATTAGAATAACATGGTTGATTAGGCGTTTCTGTTTATAAATTATTTATTGTATCAAAATTGAGTTTGTATGTTTTTAAAATTTAAATTACTAATAATAACACAACTAGGACAAAGAAACTCTTTCATGATTTTTGTTTTCTTGTATATATGTTAACCTCATCAACATAAGATTCCAAAAAATTTAGTGTCACAGTTGCGCAACGTAACGATAGAATTTCTTAACAAATATGCATAGCTTGGAGCCTTACATCCCCGTTTATCTAGTTTTGATACTTTGTTGAAAATCTCTTTCACTGTACTAAAACTCCGAATTTATAGTAAAGGTTGAGAGAGATTATTTTGTATTTTAACATGCCCCAGCAAGTTGAAGGCCTATATCTAATACCATATTGAAATACCCTTCCACTGCACAAAAAATCAGAAGTTGTGGTGAGGGTTGAGAGAAATTATTTTGTATTTTAATATACTTCAATAAGGGTGTGATTGTTTATTTCGAAGTAGATTAGAAATAGTGAAAGTAAGCTTACTTATACTACTTCGAGTATTTGTTTGGCCAAAAAAAAGTTGAAAGTTCCTTTTTGTATGCTGAGGTGATGCCTGTATGGCACTTCATTTTCAAAATTTTCTTCCTCACAATTTGGTTTGGAAGAGATCTAGCAAGTAGAAAATCAAGACAAATAAAGTAATTTTTTATTTGCATGCCATCATTATATATATATATATATATATATATATATATATATAATATTATAATATTATAATATAAGTATTGTTTTATTGTTTTAATTAATCAATTAAATAATACTCACATCTCACTTCCCAATATACATCCCAATTAGGGATGAGAATGTGTAGGTCCAAGTATCAGTTCTTGATCCATTCTATTCAAAAATTTAAATTAAAAAAGAAATTTTATTTTTTTAGTCAAATTTTTAGTAAAACGGACCAAACATTGATCCTTGAACCTGTCTACTCTCATCCCCATAAAAAATTAAGAGTAACTAATCACAATCTCTTCTAATTTTGATTAGTTAATTACAGTGAGACCCATGTATTATAAAAGTAGTGCAAATTATTAGTCCTTAACTTCAAAACTCTCAGTTTAATCCCTAAACTTCTAAGTGTATTAGTTAATAGTTTGTTATTCTTACCAGTGTTTAAATTGAATTGCATTTTTTTATGAAAACTACAAAATACTTTTCTCTCACTCTATTTAGGATGAGTGTTTCAGTGAGGGAGAAGGGGATATTTTTGGGTTTTCACATAAAAATACTATTCAATTTAAACAGGAGTATGAATAATAAATAGTTTGACTAATACAGTTAGAAATTTAAAGATAAAATTAAGAGTTTTAAAATTAATGAGTAATAAATTACACTATCTTTATAACCGAGAGTCTTAATGTAAATAATCCTTCTTTGATTACTGCACCTTCAATGTTATACTATTTCCACCTCTCAACTTTACTCATCTTCTACAATAATATCAAATCAAATCATATCCATCTCTTCGGCTACTTGACCTTTCCTTTGTTTCCCTATCTAGGATGCATCCATCATGGCCCCCATCTTGTAACTCACTGCCCCACAAACTCTCAAGTCCAAATCCCAACAGACATCCAGCTCATCACACACAAAACAATCTATCTTCCCTGGGAAATTCTATTTGAGCACACAACTTTTGTCAATGAGCCCATCTTTCTCATTCAGCAATTAGTAATCTGAATTGTTTCCACACCATTCGAAATTAGTTTCCGAGTATGTTTACGGTCTAATTTCCGAATATGTTTACATCTGACCAGAGGAAAACATAGTCAGCCACAAAAAATTTGTAATTTTTTGCAAATTTAGGAGATGGGCTTCCTGAACAAAGGTATGTGCTCAAATAGAATTCCCCTATTCTTTTATTATATCCAGTACAACTCTTTCCCTTGAACTCCCAACATCTCACAACCCCTCCCCTTTTTCCAAAATCTTACCATATGGGCTGCCATAGCTCCAAGCAAGCCCGCCGAGGCCTCCTCCGCAGCCCGTCTCCGCTGCCACGGAGCAAATCTTTGCCCGACAACCGCCATGCCGTCTCCCTCACCTCCTCCACCCTCGGCTCCCTCAACCTCCACTCCACCCAAGATGAGGAGGAGGAGGGGAAGAAACCCGTCATTTGTGGGGATATTGGACTAGCCGAGGCCCGGGCTTGGTCGGAGTTGATCCAACACAAGATCCCACGGACACCCACAGAAACCCCGCCGAACGAGCCGGAGCCCATCGATGCCTTGGAGCTCATGGCCGGCTTCCACGGCGACTACTCGCCTCTCGACCGCCGCTCCTTCTCCTTCTACCCCATCAGCCACTTGGACACAACATGCAGTGCTGCGGATCCAGCAACCGAACCCGATTCGACAAGCGAGTCGGCCTCTTCAAGCAAATGGGATGCGGTGGTTTTCTACTTCACGAGCCTTCGAGGAATCAGGAAGACTTACGACGACTGCTGCTCGGTGAGGGCGATACTGAGAGAGTACTGCGTTCGGGTAGACGAGAGGGATGTTTCGATGCACGGGGGGTTTAGGGAGGAGCTGAAGGAGATGGCCGGAGACGGCAGCTGCGCACTCCCGAGAGTGCTTGTCGATGGGAGAGACTTGGGAGGAGCTGAGGAGGTGAAGAGAATGCACGAGCGTGGCGAGCTGGGCAAGGTGTTTGAGGGGTGCGCTAAGGATACAAGAGAGGAGGGAGCTGAGGCTGGGGAGGAGTGCGAAGCGTGCGGCGACGTTAGGTTCGTTGTGTGCCGGCATTGCTCGGGGAGCTCCAGGGTCTATGTTGATGACGATGAGGAGGAGGAGGTCGGCGGTGGAGGGTGGCGGCGGTGCTCCGACTGCAGTGAGAATGGGATAGTGAGGTGCCCTGTTTGCTGCTGAAGTCTGGAGAGTTTGTTTTTGGGTGAGGTTGTGATATTGGGTTTGTAGTTGGTCTGAAGTGAATTCTCACGGTTCAGAAATTTTTGAATTGTTATAAACATTTTGTTTTTTTTTTTTTTTTTTTTGGATTGTTTTGTGTTAGATTCAACTGAGTTGAATGTGAATTGAGAAATTGGCTGTTGTGTGTGTGTGTTATTAATTACAAAATGTAAAACTTATGAGAAAATAGAGATAAAATAAAAAGGATTTACTTTCATGGCCAAGTTCTGTTATCAATCTATTGGGAGTTACCCAAAGGGTATGCCTTTAGTTAGGTCTATGTTTGCTTAAGGAAAAAAAAATTTTTTTTTTTATTGTTTCGTATGGAAAGAAACTAGAAAAGAAAATTTAAGAAAAATATAAAAAAATAAAAGTAAAAGATTAAAAAAAAAACCTCACTCCGAACTCTGTGCATTATCTTGTTATGATTCCATCAGATAGAAATACAAAATGGTGTTTTCCCTATATTGTTAGAATTAATACAACCCAAAAATGAAATTAGACTGGAGAAGTCGTGATTAGATAAGCACGATTATATGACATAATTTAATTGGTTGGTGAAATAGTTAAATACATGAAAAATAATAGAAGTTTATTACCAAACAAAGTTAAAAATAAATCATATTTTCACACTACCCTTTAAATAGGTGCTCATTTCATTGATTTCATTTATCTAAAAATTTATCAAGAATAAAAGAAAGAGCAAAAAGAAGATAGAGAGAAGAAAGAAGAAAAGAGATTGGTATGCTCTATAAGATACTTTTTTTTAGGAACTATCCATAACAATCTTAGTCTGGTGTTACCATTACATACTTCATTTCACGTCAGCTGTAACATTGTGCTACTGTATTTTCTATAGATTTTTGAGCTCTCTGAATAAAACTCAGAATATTGTACTATTTATTTGGAATAAATAGTAGAATTCGCTCGTAAACTGTTCCGTGATTTTCCAATATGGATTTTCCACGTAATTATTGTGTAACATGTATGGCTTGATGATTTACTTATTGCTAATATACATATAAGTCATACCTTACTTCCTTCAATTTTGTTCCAAAGCAAACAATGAAAACTAACTTTCTTTCTTAATTTTTTTTTTCTTTTCTTTTCTTTCATTTTCCCTCAAACCAAACGGAGCCAAAGATGAAAAGTTATCCCTTTCTCAAATTTCGTAGTCCAAGTAAGCGGGCAAGTTGGTAAACCTCTGGAGGAGGGGCTGGAGTAAATTAACCAAAACAAACCAAAACTTATTTCATTGTGTTTTGGTTCTGATCAAGGGCCATGACATGACTCCCAATTGCTTGCTAGTGCAGCAAAACTAATAGAAGACTAGCAACTTTTTCTCACTAAAACTGCTCCCGCAAGAAAAAAAAGGCCCTTTGTGCATGTGCAGCCGTTAAGCGCCGCTCCCTTTTGTTGTCTCAAAAGTTATGTGGCCCCTGATCCTGTTACAATTTACAGAAGGCAATCTCAACATTTTCAGGACACTTTCAGCTTTTTTATTCGGAGATCCAGAGTTGAGCTCAATCATGTTCGAATTATGAGTTGCTGTTGCCGTTGACCGCTAAAAGCTCTGTGCGTGTGTGGTATCAATATAAATATATATGAGTCGCCAGTTGAACCAAGTTACTTGTGAGTTAGCAGCAAAATAAAATAAAATGGGTATTTACAGATCTATCACTTAAATTTTTATAAATTATAATTTAGTTCCCTAAATCTTCATATTTAGAATTTAGTCTCTCAAATCCTTTAAGTTACTACAATTTAGCCCTCCTATCTAACTTCTATTAGAACTGTTTATATTTTGGCCCGTTTTTTCTGTTATACCCCTGATTTCTTTCACTTAATTCCCCCTTCTCTCTTCCTCCTCTCTTTTCAGTTCTTATTGGGTTTTCCCCTTTATTCTTCACCTCTCTCTATTCATTTATTGGATTCTCCCTCTCTATATTGAGACCAAAGGGTGAGAACCCAATAAAGATAGAGAGAGAAGAGAAGAATAAGAGGAGAACCCAATAAAAACTGAAAAGAGAGGAGGAAGAGGGAAGGAGAAATTAAGTGAAGGAAATTAGGGGTATAACGGAAAAATCGTGCAAAAATATAAACAGTTCTAACAGAATTTAGGCAGGGGGACTAAATTATAATAACTTAAAGGATTTAGAAAATAAATTCTAAATATGAAGATTTGGAGGACTAAATTATAATTTATAATGATGTAAGGTACAGATCTGTAAATACCCCTAAAATAAATAATCCCACTAAATTTTTTCAAATTATTATTTTGATCATAATATCTATAGCTCTAGTTGTTTAGGATGAAATTTTATGGATTTTGGAATTCAATTGTGATTACATCGAGTTGATATAAGATATTATATTTACGGAAAATTGTTAAGTTTAAATTAAAACTACAACCCAAGAAATTAGATATGAGTGAACTCTAAAGAATTGAGATCATAATCCAAAAAAGTAATTTGAGTGAAAGTGTGTGATTACAGTAAATGAGTTACCAGGTTAGATAAGTTACATGAGCAAGCTGCAAGCAAATAATAATCTCATTAATTTTTTTCAAATTGTTTTTTATATCATAGTCACTATAGCCTTAACTTCTTTATGTTAAATTTCATGGCTTTTGGGCTTCGTTTTTCACTTAATCAAGTGGGTACAAGAAGTATTCACCAAAAACTATTAATTTTGTATCGGATTGATAGAAAACCAAATCAAAACTATAATATATGAAATTGGATATAAGGAAACCTTAGAGGATTGTGATCATAATTTAAAAAATAATTTGAGAAAAAAATCATATGGAATTAGTAAAAATAGACTGCAATTTAGATAACTAAAATAAGCTATTGCTCATTTTCATATTCTCATAAATATACATAAGGGTGATAATCGGGCCGTCCCCGGCCCGGCTCGGGCATGGCCCATGCCTAACATGACACATACGCCCGGGCGAGGCACGGGCCGTGCCCGAGCAGGGTTGGGCACGACCCCCCGGGCACGTGTTGTGCCCATGCCTGGCTATGCTGGTACGTTTTTAATTTTATTTTTTAAATTATTAATTTAATTAATAAGTTAGTTTAATAGAATAGTTAACTAAATTTAATTAGATCTAACAACGAAAAAGATAGTAAAAATAAAATTTTATTATATTTAATCTCATTATATTAACAAAATTACTCTATAAATCTCTTTGGAAATCATACAAAGACCGAAGAGAGGGGAGAAGACCCTGACCATCACGCTTAACTTGTTCTTAGTTTTTTTTTCAAGAGATTTATGAGTTCTAAAAAAATTACATGAAAAAATTACAAATGTAGAAATTAGAATTTGAAAAAAAATACAAAAATCTTCAATTTTCATTCATCCTCAGGTGAATTCTCTTACTCTACTTCGTTAGATAGTCCATCGAGCCAGTTTTTCAAATAAACACATATCTCCAATGTATTTGCTGCCATTGAGTCCCTCCACTCTGTTAGCACTATACCACATGTGTTCGCCACAAAAGTTCCTTTGCTTCCTTCCATTGAATTAACTTAAATTACAATGAAAGTGAATAAGATATATAAAGAGAACAAACGAGAGGATCTTATAGTTCAATCTCTCTCTTTTACAATGTAAACGTGGGATCAGTGGTGATGGGATCTATAGTAGTTCCTTTGGACGATCGGTACGTTGAAATCTTCTCTTTTGAAGATATCGGCCGACTGTAGACGATCTTCTTGGTCTTTGCTCTTCACGAATCCAAGGCTCTATGCGTAATTTGAATTCTCTAAGAGGAAGACGATCACAAAAAGGCTTCAACGCTCTCTCGCATATTTGAATTGCCAAAGGATCGAAAGAAGGAAGAAGAAGACCTCTGATCTCTGGTTTTGATTCGTTCAAGGCTCTCACGCGTAACTCGAACTTTACCAAAACTTCCAAAAGATCCTTTAGGGTTTCACCAAGCAGATATTTATAGCCCGAGGAAGATTTGAGAGAGTTTCTATCTGAATAGAATTTGCTCTCATTAAGGATTCCAATCAAATATTTAATATTGATTTAAACCTCTTGATTTAGAATTCTGATTGGATTTGATTTGGTATTTGGATAAGCCCAAATCATAATCTCAATCAGTTTGAGATTCTGGTTATCTGCTCACGCGAACCTTTAATCGCATCAGAACGCGGCGCTAAATAACCAGTGCGAGGAGCTAACGCGCAGCTCTCGAACATCTCCGCGTTTTACTCAACGCGAGGCTAAAAATAACCAGATGCGGAGCTATGGATTTGTTCCACGTTCTGTTGTGAAAAACTCTATTTACTTAGAAATTTTCACTGCCAACAGAACCCCCTCCAAAGTTTTCAAAATGGCTTTGAATTTAGCAAATTTTAAAATACTTTGGATCTTCTAACTGAAAACGCGGAGTTAGAATCTAAGTCTCCTTCGCGTTATGCTCGCCTACGCGGAGCTAATCAGCTTCACTTCATTTTCAGTGAAATGAGTAATTGCTTCATTAATTACTCCGAATTTCTGCGCCGAATACCAAGCAACGGAAATCCTGTTTAAATAGAGCTTCTCGGCTCATCTTCATTTCACCCGAAGAATTTCTGAGAGCTCAAAGCTCAGGCACCTCCGGCAATCGAGCGACTTATGTTGACGAATGATCTCCTACTGATCTTCGTTCAATTCTCCATAGATTTTCATCATTAGAATGTCGCTCCCGAAGAGTTTGGCTAAACACAAGTTGGCCGGCGTTAATGGCAGCGGCCGTGGAAGTAGACGCGACGGTGAACCAGTCTATGCAGCGTCTTCCGAAGGTAAAAAAAAAAAAAACCTTAACTCTTGGTCTTCTAAGAACCATTTTGGGATGTTTTGGCTTGGTTTAATCTGGCCAATTGTTTACTTTACCGGCAAGATCGCCGCTCTCCGGCCGTAAGGCTTAAAGGAGAAGGAGAAGACATAGAGGAACTCTATTCTTTTTCTACGCGAAGTTATCGCGTCATCCCTGCGCTTGAAACGCGGGGCTTATCTGACTATCAGTCGCGATGAATTTGCGAGGCTATCTTTGATTAGCAGTCACGATGAATCTGCGAGGCTATCTTTGATTAGCAGTCGCGATGAATCTGCGAGGCTATGAAAGAGAAGGAAATAACAGAGAAAAACTGTCCCTCTTTTACGCGAAGTTATCGCGTCATCCTCTGCGTTTGAAGCGCGAGGCTATTTCTTCTACTGCACACGGAGTTAGTTTAGCTCCACGTTTTCACACTTTTAGAAACTCTGTTCCTTTTGCAGTAAGTCCGATCCTTTTTGAAGAGGAGCGTATGCAGGTCCATCGATCTTCATCAACGAAAGTAACTCTAAGGAGGCCAGAAGCATATGCTTTACAATATAGTTGCAGGTTTCAAGCTCTGGCTCCTAGAGGTAAACTTTTGAAGGAGCTACAAGCTCAAGTAAGGGCTTGCGGCGCTTCTCTTTCCTCTCGTGCTTTATTTCAGATGACAGATCCAAGTTGACATTGCATAGGAGATCTTTTGCATGTGAACCAGGGGACTGAGCTTCAACACCCCGTAGAGAAATCTCACCGTTAGGTTATTGATGAGTTGATGATCATGTAGAAGCTTTTGGGAGAGCTATAACTCTCTCTTTGTAATCTCTTGCTTCATGAATAAAGATAAATTATTTTCCTCTCTATCTGTCGGCTTCAAGAGTCTTGCTTGCTCAACAAATAGATGGTTAATAATTCTGGTAAAATAATCTAAGGCTCTTCTGTGTAACTTAGATCATTAATACCTGAAGTGATCGGATAGGGATCATCTTTAACTTAGCCAAAAATCCAAGTTTTTCATGAGAACGCGAAGCTAAAATACCAAGTTATCTTCGCGTTTCGCGGAGTTGCGCAGAGTAGTGCGGAGTTAATATCTTCACTTTTTTCTTTATCACGCGAGGCTAATAGCTCCGCGTTTTGGAGAGTAACTGACCAGTCATTTTCTCCGAAATCCGCGCCGAATTCCAAGAGGCGGTTTCCCTCATTTAAATGAAATCTCTATTCTTTTTCTTCTCACTTCACTTGAGAATTTTCTAGAGATCTCAGAGGTTTAAGTGATTAGAGCTCAGGCGACCCGAGCGTTCTCCGACCGGTTTTCTCCAAATTTTCCGTCGATTTCACTCGATTTTCACAAGTAATGGCGCCCAAGACTCGTGCTACCTCCCGCGCAGCTCCGTCATCGTCAATTGGTGCTAGCAGTGGTGGCGACGATCGTGGCGGCGAGGCGCCAGCCCACATTTTGACCATCAGGGGTAAGAATCTTTCTATCGAGACTCTTTAGGAGATTTTAGAATGATTTGGTTGAGTTCTAACCAGTTAATCATCTCTTCCATCGGCGAGATCGCCGTACTCCGACCATAAGGCTTGGAGAAGAAGAAAAGCCTCTGGCTTTCTTCTCACGCGAAGTTATCGCGTCATCCTCGCGTTTTAAAACGCGGGGCTATTTTAAGAAGCAGTCGCGTTGAAACGCGAGGATATTTTAAGTAGTAGTCGCGTTGAAACGCGAGGCTATTTTAAGTAGCAGTCGCGCTGAAACGCGAGGCTATTTTGACTTCTGCGCGGTCTAATCTTTAGCTTCGCGCGGCGCTATTCTTAGCTTCGCGCGTTCTAATTTTTAGCTTCGCGCGTCCCTACTTAGAGAATTTTTCTGTCTTATAGAAACTTCTCTAACTCTGGTGCTTCTTTTTGCAGTAGGGTATTCGATGGAGGCTCTTCCCCACAAGAACTACTTCGGCTTTGCTGGGGGTTCTGATCCTTCAGGCCAATTTCGTTTCACCACCATCTTGGCCTCATATAAGCCAGACCCGAAGGAGCGCAAGGAGAAGTTGATCAAGTATCACCCCACTACTGCGCGAGAAATTATAACTGATGCGGCCTTCGAAACTATGAATAGAGAGGCGATGGAGAAACGGCCTTCCTCTTTGGAGACCAGATGGATCAATCAGATGAGATCCTCTTTTAAGAGGAGTGCGTTTGGTTATATAACTCAGGCAAAATGCTGATGTTTCTGCCTAGAATGGATCGTAGCTATCCCCTGGTCTATCTTCAGAGACTGGCGATGCCTCGGGAGTTAAAGTGGGGACTAACTCAAGAGCAAGATGGCGTCCCAACGGGCAAATTTGGTGCACAAGGGGTTTATCAAGATGGTCCCCCCAGATGCATTACTGGTTTGCTTCCAGGCCGATTTGGCAAGGAGCTTCCAGTAGGAGAAGTCTCATTCCGCGCACGAACTTTCTTAAGTGAGTTCCTGGCGAAGGATGGTCAGTACCCGGCTAGCGACTTTAGGATGCCTGGCTGGGTTTATTCTTCTAGTAATATGTGGTGGGCCCGCCTTGTTCAGTACATGTTGGATTCCCACGAGCTCATCTTAAAGGATATCGGCTTATATAAAGCCATCAGGAACGTCCAGTTCGGGTTCCCCCAGAGTGCTTATCATTTCTTCTGCCTCTTGGAGATGTACAACTCTGAGACCTGCACTCTCTTTACATCAGTGGGTGAGCTAGGGTTCACTCTCCACGAGATGTTCGAGGTTTCCGGGCTTTCCATGGGTGAAGTCCCCTATGAAGAATACATCCCGTCCACCGAGGAGTTAAACATATTGATGGCTAAGGATGAACGTGTCTATGCCATATACTGGGAGATGATGTGCCATTATCGTATTTGTGCTGACCTGGCAGGTGCGCGTAATCATGGTATCGGTCACAAGAAATGGGCCGAATACCTTTTTGCCAACTTGAATTCTAAGGATAGCTCGACAACTATCCATGGCCATCCTCCTATCCCCATCTCAGAGATCGATCAACGTATAGCCAGGGGCCGTTACCTATTATATTATACCACTGACTCCAATGAGAATGGATACGGTCCTGGCACTTCATCAAGAGCTACCATTATCAAGCCCAGTTTCCGATCTCCAACAAAGGTCTCATCGCCAGGTTTTTGATGCTGTGGCTGAAAAGATGCGTCGTGCCGTCATTGCCCAAGGAAGCAATCGCAATGACCGTGGTATATCCAGCGGTTCTTCTCGCATATAGCCGACCCCTTGGACTTCTTCCTGCTATGGTATGCAATCTGCAACATGGATTGCGGACACTCTGTCATGATTTTCTCCCCGCTGATAAGGTCAAGGGGAAAGGAAAGGGCAAATCGAAGGAGACTGCCCAGCCGAAGACTCCAAACCCTAGGGTGGAGCTTTCTTATACTTATCTGATGGTATGGCTCGTTTTACATTGCCCCTCCTTGATGAGTGCGGCTGAACGCCGTTCGCGTGATAAGAGCTTCTTTGTGGAGCTGTATGAACGCTCTTCATGGAAGCACAATTATATGTCCCAAATTCGGAAGACTCTTCGTAGCTTTCAGAACTATGAGATCTTCCGGTGTTTTCCTGATTTTCCCGGAGGAGGATATGGGTCGAGACTGAAGGACGCTGTGGGAGCAGATAATTTTACTGCTTTATCTGCGGGAGCGTTCTGGTGGCTCCTCAACATCCGTCCCGGACACTTGGTATATCGTCAAGATATCAAGTGTCTAATTGAACCGTACATCCCAAGTCGCTTTGCTCGCCAGTTCGGATACTCTCAACTCTTCGTGGGTATTCCGAACAAGAATCTTACTTACGAGGGGAACTTGTACGAAGGTGCCTGTGGCTGGTTCCATTTTGCGGCGGGCGGAACCGAAGCTGAATTCACCTTATCCCAGAAGTCGCCAGAACTGGCAATGACCCTCAGCTTCTGCACATGGTTCAGCATTGCAAATGCTGACGTGCCCGGCTTCTCTTCCAACCGCAGTTGTTGCAAAGAGATCGAGGCCTTCTACATTAGCCGCCAGGGTGCTTCTAGAGTGAGAATAAAAGGAATGGAAGAATTTCTTGGCGCCGCGGCTGAGCCTTCAGACGCCAGCGAGTCCGACGACGATGATGGCGATAACGATGATAATACTGGTGCTGGAGGAGCTCCCCAGCCTGTTGTCATTCGTCCCTGGAGTCCAACTCTCAAACGCCGCAGTACCTTAAAGAAAAGGCCTAGTAAGAAGCAGAAGTTGGCTCAGGAAACTTTAAGCCCCCAAGAAGTGGCTGTCAAACTTGCTTCAGACTTATTGGCTTCAGCTCTACCCCCAACGTCGGCAAGGGAGGATGAACCTGCTAAAGCTCCAAGTATCGCCGAGGTTTCGGCTCCTCCGACCGTAGAGCCTGCTGCACAATCTGCGGCGCAACCAACGGGTAGCGAGACGGGTACATTGTTGGAAACGACAATGGCTCCCCCTTCAAGTCCGACAACTGGACTTGTGTCCCCTGGTATGGCTCTTAGCGCTTTATCTTTTGCCCATTATTATTTTACTGTAACACCACTTTTCTTGTTTCCTGAGATGCAGGTGGTCAACTCCTCTCGCCAATGCACTCAACTACTCAGGTGGAATCTGACGAGAGAGTAGACTATTCGGGTGCTGGTAGCTCCACGAGCGATTTTAACGCTGATTATTCCACACCGGCTCCTGCCTCTGTTCCCTCTTCAATTCCCCCAATTGATGAACTTGAAAGCGATGAGAGAACAGAAGTTATTATTGCAGCTGCCGCCAAAGAGGCAACATCGTCTCCTAGTATGCCATCTCCAACACCACCAGTCTGCTCCACTGAGACATTTCCAAATGTTGTTGGTGTGCCTTCTGTTTCTCAGTCAGCGATTTTAACATCATCTATTATCGTGGCCGCTGAGACACCTGCAACTCCTCCGGCTCCAAGTCTTCCAGCAGGGGAGGAGGATGATTTAAAGTTCTTGTTTGAAGATGCTTCTCCCATCGGAGGAGCTTCGGGGGAAAATATCCCGTCTTCTATTCCTGCTGGCGGGGGCACCCAAGTGATCGGTACTGGCGATGCTTCCCCTGGGGTCCCCAGCTCGTCCAGATCTGCATTGGTTTTATTGGTTCCCCATATCCTGAATTTGGTGCAGGGACGGGCTTCTTCTTCGACTCCGGTAGCCACTGCTCCCCTGCCCGTGACATCTCCCTTGGCATTACCTGCTTTACCTGCTGACACTTCAAATCCTCTTGAAGAACTTTTCAACTTCAGTGTCGTTGATTTTATGCGTTTACTAAGAAGATGTATCGAGATGGTCCTTGCTGGCCACGATTTCTTCAACTTCGCATGTCCAATGTTATTCCGCTATCTGGAAAACATTGAAGAAGTTGGGGGACGAGATCGAGCAGCTCCTTACCGGGCCTGCCTTGCAGTCTTAGAAGAGCAGGTGACCACGCTACACACGCTCCGTCAGGCGGATGTGGAGGCGATCACTGAGATAGAACTGGCGCGGCTTCGGGCGGAATCAACATCGCGTAGAAATACTTTAAGGCAGCAGGAAGAGAGATGGTCTCAGGAGCTGACAGAGCTCGAAGCCAGCCGGGAATCCATTCTCGGAGA